>WBNM01028522.1:0-12261 GCA_013399055.1 Ramphastos sulfuratus | reverse complement strand
CCCCTGTCCCATCCTCCAAACTCACCTTGCACATAAGGCAGACCCTGGGCTAAGGTAGAGGGGTCGAAAGAAGGTGGAAGGATGGCTGGGAGCCCCTCCTAGTGACTCTGATTTCTGGGAGGGGGATTGTGTTTCTGTATTACCTTTAACTTGTATATTTCTGTAACTATTCCTGTCTGTTGTGTATATCTCTGCTTGTACGTTGTGCTGAGCTGTAAATAGAGCTTCAGTCCTTAACTTCCAGCTGGCTGAGTCTAGTCTGGGTGGTTTCATTGTGTGGGGGTGTGGGTAACTCCCAAACCATCACAGAGAGGCAGCTTTCTGAACCCATTCTGGGTGTGCTTGATGATCTGAGTGCAGTGTGGTGTGCGTATTTAAATGGAAGAGACTTCACTAAACTCATGTTGCTTATTCCACAAAACGATTGGAAGAGATCCCTGAGGTTTTTCTTCATTTGATTCAGTGAGGCAGTATCATGATAATTTCTTTGCTATTCCTAATATTGGACTTTCTTCTCTGGAAAGATACCATCTCAGCCATTTTCAGTGGCATTTTCATAGAGTCAGGCATGTTGGGAGAGACCTCCAAGGTCATCCAGTCCAACCTATCACCCAGCCCTATCCAATCAACCAGACCATGGCTCTAAGTGCCCCATGTAGGCTTTTCTTGAACATTGCCAGGGATGGGGACTCCACCTCCCTGGGCAGCCCATTCCAATGCCAATCACTCTCTCTCTGTGAAGAACAAATCTCACTTACTACAGTGGATGAAAATCTGCTCCCTATTGCAATGGCTTCCATAACTTTAAATAGTTTGATTCCAAATATTCTTAGGGTAAAATATCTTTTCCAGCCTAAAGTTTCTAAAGTCCTTCTCCCTTGCTCCCTGTGATAGGACAAGGAGCAATGGATGGAAGCTGCAGCACAGGAGGTTTCACCTCAACACAAGGGGGAACTTCTTTAAGGCTCACAGAGCACTGGCACAGGCTGCCCAGAGAAGTTGTGGAGTCTCCTTCTCTGCAGCCTTTTCAGGCCTGTCTGGATGTGTTCCTGTGTACCCTGAGCTAGATTGTCTGGTCCTGCTCTGGCATTGGAGTTGGACTCAGTGATCTCTTTGAGTCCTTTCCATCCCTAACATCCTGTGAGCCTGTAAAGTTTGATTCTGTAACAGAGCTGAAATCTTTACTTTAATGTCACCATTAAACAGTCTTCCTGAAGTTCAGTCCACAGTCATTCTTCCAGAAAACAGAATTAAGTACACAACAAAAGATACTAACCTGTAATTGTCCATAGTCATTAAAGAAATGCAGTGTGGGCAGCAGGGCAAGGGAGGGGATTCTCCTCCTTACTCTGCTCTCGTCAGACCCCATGTGGAGTCCTGTGTGCAGTTCTGGAGCCCCCAGCACAGGAAGGACATGGAACTGTTGGAGTGGGTCCACAGGAGGGCCACAAAGATGCTCAGAGGGCTGCAGCAGCTCTGCTCTGAGGACAGGCTGAGAGAGTTGGGGCTCTGCAGCCTGGAGAAGAGAAGGCTTCCAGTATCTGAAGGGGGCTACAGGAAGGCTGGAGAGGTAAGGTCTTGTAATGACAAGACAAGGGGCAATGGGTTTAAACTGGCAGAGGGGAGATTTAGACTGGATGTTAGGAGGAAGTTCTCTGCAGTGAGGGTGGTGAGGCACTGGCACAGGTTGCCCAAGGAGGTTGTGGCTGCTCCCTGCCTGGAGGTGTTCAAGACCAGGTTGGATGAGTCCTTGAGTGACCTGTACTAGTGGGAGGTGTCCCTGCTTATGGCAGGGGGTTGGAACTAAATGATCCTTGAGGTCCCTTCCAACCTTACCATTCTATGATATGTGCCTAAACAGCCTCCAGGACACACACCCATCATCACCACAGCCACTTCCTTGTGTCCATTGCCTTCAAAAGAACCTCTTGGCCATTTGGCACCTTCTAAAGCTCCTTCTTAGCTCAGAGAAAATTGCATTTGTTGACTCTTGAACCCTGTGAGATGCCTAGCGAGCACAGAAAACTAATGCAACAGCACTGCAGAGTCTGGCAACACCACAAACAGCACTGGCAGTAGGCAATGGTGTGTAGATGGTAGCCAAGGCAAGAAGTGTATGTGTTGGTGTGATTTACAGGGACAGGAGTGCCTGTTAGGTTAGCCTTGGAGTGCCTTGGATTGGTTTGGCTTATTATTATTATCTTTCAAGCTTGTGGCTTTGCATCCTTGTCTATGCAGTGCAGTTTTACTCTGCCTACAGCTATGAAAGTTTCACAGTGGCACAGGTTGCCCAGGGAGGTTGTGGATGCTCCTTCCCTGGAGGTGTTCAAGGCCAGGTTGGAAGAGGCCTTGAGTGACCTGTACTAGTGGGAGGTGTCCCTGCCTATGGCAGGGGGTTGGAACTGGATGATCTCTGAGGTCCTTTCTAACCTTACCATTCTATGATTCTATTAAAAAAAAAAATCGAAATGGAGCTACACCTTTTGTAACAGTCTCACTGAATTGAAGCTAATGGTTGAGACAAATATTCATGCCACTTAGACAGGAGAGTGTTAACATGTCTGTGCAGGGAATACCCTACATCTATCTGTCTGGATATATGATCATGAGCTGAAGATTGTTTATTGTCAAAGGCTGAGTGGCTAATAAATGCTGGCAAGGGCTCGGCTTCGCTGGAATGCTGCACAGCTGCAGCATTAGTCAGACTTTCCCTTTTCTGAATTCTGTAATCCCTTCAATATTGCATTAAATATGTTTTCAATATTTATCTGGATCAAAACGTGCTGAATATTGCAACCGCTCGGGGTCTGATGTTGGTCACGTAGGAAATCTGTGTAAGGCAGAAGGTAACAATGTTTTTATTGCCGGAGCCTAATGCAGCTGCTGCTTGCAGGGTTTGCTCCTTCAGAGGCTTGCTGTAAGCCTTTTGCGAGGCAGCTCACACTTTCTGAAGGCAAATCTCAGGCTGTAGAGCTTGGCTGAACTCACTCAGCTGTCCCTTCGCCCTACGCAGGAACCAGAGTTCCTCTAGATTTCCGTGTCAGTAGAACTCAGCGCATGGGTTTGGGATTTGTTATACTTCATAGTCCAAATACTTGACGAACCAGGAGCTGGAATGGTTTATTAATATGTCACTATTTTTTTTTTTTTATTAGCTTTCCTCAACCATCAGCCACTCTATTGTTGGCTGATCTATTGTCTCCCTCCCAACCTTTTCTTTCTTTCTTTTTTTCTTTAAAACAATTTTTATCTATGAACCAGATTATTTGGATAGCAGTGATTGCAATTAATGATGTGGGAGCAGGGAAATATGCTCCCCTTATGTTGTGGGTTCAGAATTAAGGCAGGGGATCCAAACACATGCACTTCGAGTTAGGCACATGGTCTAATGCAGTCCTGGCTATGCTAAAGCTCACTGTGTCCATGTGTTTCCACCAGCAATTACTTTCCCAGCTGCTCTTGGGGGGGAAAAGAAGAGAGAGCACACCAAATGGAATGGATTGTAGGAACCCAAGATAACCAAATTGCTGCTTGGGATGATTGCTTTAGACGTTAGCCTGACGTGGAAACAAGTGGGCTCTAGGCATTAAGAATAGAGAGGTTGTTAAAAAATCATATTGCAATTCAAAGTATTCTTTGTAGTTACTTGCCCAGCTGTATTAGTAATAGCTTGGTCAGGCTGAAGCCAAAAGCCTATTGAATCCATTAGCTGTAGGTCACTGATTTGAGCAGATTAACAGTAGCAGAAATATGCATCAGGCAAAGGATGGAATATTGGTGTCTGTCTAACTACTTCTGGTGTTCTCCTTGCATTTAAAGCTAATTTCAGTCACTTATTGGCAGTCACAGTGGCACCAAGAAGTGAGCGGGTCATGGAGATTAAACCATGCATTCATCCCAAAGCGGTCCCGTAAGGAAAAGGTGGGAGAGTGTTGGAGAAGCTTGAATGAAATTTGCTCCTGTTCTATGGAAATGTAGAAAGCTTTAGGAACCAGAACTGTTGACACCTGCTGGGGTGTAAAAACCCCCACACTGGACTGAACTGTTGCAAACATACACTGAAAATGAGAAGCCTAGCATTAAATTGAGGTTACTGCATAACAATCTGGAACAAAACCTTGCATTACTATGTCATTATCTCTTTATGATGAAGTCTTCTTGTCTAGTCTCTTGACAGTGACTCATTGGTAAAACATTTTAAGGGATTCAAATAAATGGAAAAATGGAATACTGGTTTCTTAGCTCAAGAAGAAACTCCTCCAAAAAATTGAAAAGGACACAAACTTTGCTTGCTCTCTCCTGTTTGCATTTCAGCTTTCCAGTATTTTCATGTAGACAAAGCAGTTTCTTATCCTGTGCTCCTTTACAGAACACTAATAGCCACTGTGTCTCACTCATCCAGCCTGTGATGCAATGTATCAGGTTTGGTTTTTATACCAAACACAATGATTTATTTTCTAGTAATAGCTCCAAAAGAAATGAAACCCATCCCATGACAGACATTGCATATTTTTTCAAAGGAGGAGTATGACAGCTATAGATCTTCTGCTCTTAGTAGTCAAAAAATATAGATATTTTATTAGCACTGAATGTTTTGGGTTGGAAGAGACCTTTAAAAGTCACCTAGTCCAAACTCCTTGCTATAGGCAGGGACATCTTTAACTAGATCAGATGGCTCAGAGCCCTGCCTTGACTTGGTCTTAAATGTTTTTTGGCATGAGGCAACAACCACCTCTCTGGGCAACCTGTGCCACTGTTTGACCACCTTCATTGTGAAAGATTTTGTCCTTGCATCTGTTTTAAATCTACTTTCTTTAAGGTTAAAACCATCAACTCTTGTCCTGTTGCAACAGGCCCTGCTACAGAATTTGTCCTCATCCTTCTTATTACATTCTTACTGAGTTGAAAGTCATAGCACAGTCAGTCTAGCACTTCTCTTGTTTGGCAGAACACATTGTATGTCATGTTTTTTGTATTCTGTGGTCGGTTGTTTGGTTTGTTTTCAAGATTGGCATCAAGAAATGGAAAGAGAAGTTCAAAGAATGAAGAACAAGCCAATGTATGTTGGTAACTTACCTTCGTCATAGCATGGGATACATCCAATCAAATGTGTGCATGCAGCCCAGACAGCAATTGAGTCCTGGGCTGCAGCAAGAGCAGTGTGGGCAGCAGGGAGAGAGAGGGGATTCTCCCTCTTTGCTCTCCTCAGACCCCATCTGCAGTCCTGTGTGCAGTTCTGGAGCCCCNGAATTGGTTTTCCACTGTCAGGCTGCAGCTGCTTTTGATATTGCCCAATCAACATTTTTCTCATTCAGCAAACATGTTTTGCATTATGTTTTCCCCCAGATCAACAGGAATTCATTTTTCTATCAGCTGAAACTTCCAGCCCTGGGTCTCGCTTGCTGTAGGCTCTGTTCTCAGCCCTTCTCACTTGCTGGCTGTGTAATGTTTTTCCAATCAAATATTGCTTCTGGCCTTTACTCAGAAGCTACCACTAGCAAATCACTCTGAGATATGTGACATGAAGCTTAGGTTATTGCTAAGTATCAAAGCCTTCCTTAAGGCATCTCATCTCTTCCCCATACACAAGTATATGTGTTAATATTAATCGTTATCATTTGTTTATGGTCAAGGAGACAGTGACCTCTGCTAGGATTTATGATCCTTACCTCCAACAGCCTGGTTTGGTTGGCACAATCTGCTGTTTTTCTATCTGTGCTGCTATTGTATGGCTCTGTCAGCATGTACTGACTGTGTGTGAGTGTGACAGTAAGCAGGGGACAAGCAGGGGGGCTCACTTGCACCGTCGCAGTGGGCAGCTCTTCAGCTGCCCATGATGGCGTTCGCAGAAGCCCCTAGGCTGGTCTATGGGCCAGGGGGTGAGCAGGCAGCTCCTGTCACCATCACCACCCCGGTGTGGCCATGTGGGTGTGACTAGCCAACAAGATTTTTGGACAGATCATATCACACAGCTTTGACATAAGTGAAGGGGGGCACCAATAATTTAGTCATGGAAAAACGTTGTGCAGGAACAATGTGGAGGAACTGTTTGACACAAAAATGTCCTGCTATGAGGACAGGCTGAGAGAGTTGGGGCTCTGCAGCCTGCAGAAGAGGAGGTTTCCAGGAGACCTTAGAGTGGCCTTCCAGTATCTGAAGGGGGCTACAGGAAGGCTGGGGAGGGACTATTGACAAGGTCTTGCAATGACAGGATGAGGGGCAATGGGTTTGAACTGGCAGAGGGGAGATTGAAACTGGATGTTAGGAAGTTGTTTTTCCAGTGAGGGTGGCAAGACACTGGCACAGGTTGCCCAGGGAGGTTGTGGCTGCTCCCTGCCTGGAGGTGTTCAAGGCCAGGTTGGATGAGGCCTTGAATTACCTCTTCTAGTGGGAGGTGTCCCTGCCTATGGCAGAGGGTTAGAACTAGATAATCTTTGAGGTCCCTTCCAATCTTACCATTCTGAGATTCTATTATTCAAACATAAGTATCTGCCTGTTGTTGTTGTTGTTCAGATACACACAGCAGCTGGTCTGCACCTGGTTTGTATCCAAAAAGGCTTTTGCTCATGAATAACTACATGACTGAAAATAACATTGCAGGTCTAATCCACTGATGCTCATAAAACCTCAGTTTCAATTTGGGTACCCTGCAGTAAGAGGCAAAGTGGTTTTGTCGCTTTTTAATGCAGACTCATTTTATATTTACATTATTAAAAGTGAAGTTTAAAAGCCAAGAATGTGCATAGCCAGACATTGTTTAGGGGTTTGAAAACACAATTTGGTGTTTGTTTTTCTGTCTGGAAGGTGGTTGTTCAATCTCAACAATCACCACACAGTCTGGCTGTTGGCCTTTCAACAGTAGCTGTTCTTATTGCCAGCCTGGGATCTTCAGTAACTAGGTTCAGGTTACAAGTATGAAATTTAGAAGATAACCTCAGAGCAAAAATGAGATTCCATTGAAATAAAACTATTAGGGATTTGTTGTTCTAATGTCTTGGTTTTATGATTGAAAACAAAAAAATTGCCTTTTACAGTCACTGTAATTGATAAGGCAGTCATGGAGTCACAGAATGTCAGGGGCTGGAAGGGACCTCCAAAGCTCATCCAGTCCAATCCCCCTGCCAGAGCAGGATCACCTAGACCAGCTCACACAGGAATGCATCCAGATGAGTTTTGAATATCTCCAGAGAGGGAGACTCCACAACCCCTCTGGGCAGCCTGTTCCAGGGTTCTGTCACCCTCACAGGGAAAAAATTCCTCCTCGTGTTTCCGTGGAACTTCCTATGCCTCAGCTTCCACCCATTGCCCCTTGTGCTGTCACTGGGCATCACCCAGCAGAGCCTGGCTCCAGCCTCCTGGCACTCACCTTTACATATTGATAAACACTAATGACACTTATTCTTTCAGTCCTTCAAGTGTTTTTTCTGGAAGCACAGTCAGAAGTGGAATGCCTTTCTCTTGCAATCCACCTGCTTAATTTAAACCACAGGCTCTAGTTTTGCTCTTTTCCTTTGCCACTACTGCTCAGTCCTCAAAACCATCTCTTCCATCCTGGGTGTGAGGAGGAGATCGTGACTACTTGCTGCTGGGCTTAAGCAGAGCTCTTTAATAGGAAAGCTACATTTTACTTGGGAGAATAACATCGTGTGGCAGGGCTGTGGCAACAATAACACCTCTACTGCCAGAAAACACTTACCCTGGGTGGCTAAGATGGCCCAAATATTTAAGAGCATTTTTCTTACGCTGTAAATTCCCTCTGGTACATTATTTTCTACTGAGAGCTAATAACTGCCCTGTCTGTAACGCAACTGGTCTTAGGTTTATTAGCTTGCAAGACAGAAAAATAACAGACACATATCACTGACATATAACAAAGATATCTTTCACGAGTTTCTGTACTTTTTTCACATGCACCACACGTTTCTCTTTAGTTAGAAAAACACATTTTGAACCACATTCTGAGTAACTTCTGATGAAGCAAAGCACATTTTCCAAAAGCTCCTTAACGCTTCACCAAATACTGAGTCCCTTTTAGAAAGTTCTGAGGAGTTTTGCAAAAGAAATAACATGTCAGCTTCCCCACTGAAAGCTGTTTCACCCTTGCTGTTGCAGCCATACTATTTTCCTTGGCACCATGGGAGGCAGCATCATCCTACTCCTGCGCTGAAGTGGAAACGATTGCGCAAACGGTTTTCGTCTGAAAGTGACTTCTTCAGGCAGGATGAATCCCTCTTCACCCTGCTTTAAATATATCCTGTGAGTCTGTTCCTTTTGTGTGGAGGTGTGGGTCACAAGATGATGATGCCTATAGCCAGCTACTGTTGTGACAGTACACTTATGGTGCTTAAATAGAAGGACTTTCCACACCTGGAGTAGTGTGTTCACTTTTGGGCTCCCCAGTTCAAGATAAATAGGGACCTGCTAGAAAGAGTCCAGCAGAGAGCCAGAAGTATGAATGGGGGACTTGAGCATCTCCCCTGTGAAGACAAACTGAGAGCCCTGGGGGTGTTTAGTCTGGAGAGGAGAAGGCTGAGAGGAGATCTCAGCAATGTGCAGAAATATCTGAGGGGTGGGTATCAAGTGGCTGGGGCCAAGCTCTTTTCCAACACACCTTTAGTGTGTTAAACCTACGTTGAATCCTACTTTGGGCTCCCCACTTCAGGAGGCACCTGCTAGAGAGAGTCCAGCAGAGAGCCACAAGGATGACTGGGGGACTTGAGCATCTCCCCTGTGAAGACAGACTGAGAGCCTTGGGGATGTTTAGTCTGGAGAGGAGAAGGCTGAGAGGAGATCTGATCAATGTGCTCAAATATCTTAGGGGTGGGTATCAAGTGGCTGGGGCCAAGCTCTTTTCTATGGTCAGCAGCAATAAGCCAAGGAGCAGCAGCTACAAACTGGAACGGAGAAGGTTTCAGCTCAACATGAGGAGAAACTTTCCAGTGAGGGTGACAGAGCCCTGGAACTTGCTGCCCAGAGAGGTTGTGGAGTCTCCTTCTCTGGAGACTTTCAAAACCCACTTGGATGCATTCATGTGTGAACTATCTTGGGTTATCCTGCCTTGGCAGGGGAGTTTGGCTTGGTGATCTTTGGAGGTCTCTTCCAACCTCTGAGGTTCTGTGGTTTTGTGATTCCACTTAGCTAGATGTGTTTTGTGGGTAGGTGATGCACACAGAAGGTGAACCAGTCAAACATGAATGTTTCTGCTCTGGAATGAATCCACTTTCAGATAATATTTTTATGCAGTGACTGTAGGGAGATAAAAGATACTCTCAGCTCTTGTATTTTTGGTAGGCAAATCTCTCCAAATTAACCAACACTCAACACAGAACACACTGTTGCTGATTTGCTCTTACAGTGACCACATCCTCTTGAAATAAAAGCAAGTCTCATGTGAACTTGCCAAGGGCAGAGTAAATAGCAGGTACTATGGAAAAAATGGAGGTGAAATTGTAGCATGTATGGCAAAATTGTTTCTAATTTAAACTGGCCTCTGCAACTTTTGGAATTTTACTTTGGCGTGAGAAGAAGAATTTGAAAAATTACTCTTCCCCAGTGGCTCAGCTTCTGAGCTGAACTTCAAAAGCTGAAGCTGGATGTTGTGAAAGTCCTCCTCAAGGGNAAAAAAAAAAAATCTGCTTGTCCCTTTCAATCTGCCACCAGGATCAAAGTTGGCAAGCAGGGTTTCTTAAGGTGTAGTGACTATTCATGTGAGAAATGTGAAGCACAGAACCTCAGAGGTATTTGNCTTCAAAAGCTGAAGCTGGATGTTGTGAAAGTCCTCCTCAAGGGCTTGGGACTCCACTGAAGTTGTGGCAAAAGTTTTGTTAGCTCAAATGAGAACAAGAACAAGGCTGTGATTATTCTCTCCCAAAGTTGATGGAGCCCAAATACCAGTTGCTCTGACTGGTAATAAAACACAAATTCAAAGGAGAGCAATAGTTTTACATCCTAGAATGGCAATATTAATGCTATGCACTGCAGTCCCAAACTCTCAATAGCACGAAATGCAGAGAGACTAATTTTCTTGTTCTGTGACCCAAACCTTCAAGGTCTACCCCAAAGCCTGCCTGGGTGGTATGTTAGAGGACAAGGATTAAAAAAAAAAAAAAAAAAAAAAGGCAACCCAAAAATCAGAAATTATCCAAGGTTTACACTGAAGAGAAGGGATTATGTCTAGGGCCAAAAAAAAGGGAATGCTGAGGTTTTATAGTCAAACAGTTTCATATGACTTACAGGGAAAGGGTATATTTCTGTCTTTATTGGCTCACCTACTTAAATGTGCACAAATACACAATGTTTTATTATCAAAATGCCAGTGCAGCTTGGGCTGGGAGCATGATCCCCAAGAAAACTAAGCATTTGACATCTTCCTCTTCCTCACCTTCCTCTTCTCCAAAGCTTTGCCCTGTCACGACGTTAACTTTTTATTTTCCCTGCACGAGTGGCTGTTGCTAATTTGGATAGAAATTATTTGGCTGCAATACTTGTGGGGAAAAAAAAAAAAAAAAAGCACAGAATGTTGGGAAATGTTTGCAAAATGTGGATAGTTCTACCCTGGGTTTTATTTGGACAGTTTCCCAGGCACCACAGAAGTGGAAGCACCATGCTTTTAGGTTTTGAATTTGAAATAAAAATGGTCTTTTTGGATGGGTTTTGAAGTACCAGGTCTGGAATCTGGCATTCAGGGTGCTTAGANCTCACCCCTCAGATATTTGTGCACATTGATCAGATCTCTCAGCCTTCTCTTCTCCAGATTAAACACACCCAGGGCTCTCAGTTTGTCTTCATAGGGGAGATGCTCAAGTCCTCCAGTCATCCTTGTGGCTCTCTGCTGGACTCTCTCCAGCAGGTCTCTGTCTTTCCTGAAGCCCAAAGTAGGATTCAATGTAGGTTTAACACACTGAAGGTATTCCAGTGCCATAAATGAGCTATACATGCCATTTACATATTCTTTATTTGCCTTCAGTAAACACAGCAGATCCAATATTTCCCTGGTCTCAGATTATTTTTGCCTACATCAAGTATATTATTCAGAGTATCTTGAGACACGGATTCTGTCTGACTTCAAAATCAGCAAAAATTGTGGTGACAATGTAACCTGTTTAATGAAACACTGCTGTTATTTAAAGTGTTTATCTCTGAAAAGGACTCTTCAATTTGTGGGAGTTACTGTCCTAGAGAACCCAAGGACAAACACTTAAAGTATTTACAAATGTTATGTAAGGGCAGCTTGAACTTTGGAAGCCTTTATGTTCTTTTACTGTGGAGAACTCTAACAGTGACAAAGTGGTGATGCCTGCAAACATGGTGGGGATGTATTCTCAGGTCTATGTCTGTCTTGTCCCTGTCCACTTTGCTGCAGTTGTTTCAGTCAGTGAAGGATTTTATTTTTTTTTTTCTTTTTCACAGAATGTCAGGGGCTGGAAGGGATCTCTAAAGCTCATCCAGTCCAACCCCTCTGCCAGAGCAGGATCACCTAGACCAGGTCACACAGAAATGCATCCAGGTGAGTTTTGAATATCTCCAGAGAGGGAGAGTCCACAACCCCCCTGGGCGGCCTGTTTTGGGGTTCTGTCACCCTCACAGGGAAAAAATTCCTCCTCATGTTTAAATGAAGCTTCCTATGCCTCAGCTTCCACCCATTGCCCCTTGTCCTGTCATTGGGCATCACCCAGCAGAGCCTGGCTCCAGCCTCCTGGCACTCAACTTTACATATTGATAACCATTGCTGAGGTCACCTCTCAGTCTCCTCTTCTCCAAGCAGCACAGCCTCAGCTCCCTCAGGATCTTCTTTTGACAGAGCTGTTCTATTCCCTTCAGCATCTTTGTGGCTCTGTGCCAGACTCAAGTAGTTCTGTGTCCCTCTTGAACTGTACCTTTTAGCACTGCAGACTCATTTTGGTCCAGCTCCTGACTCCACTGCACATGCTGAGAGGAGGAGAAAGAGGATATTTGGGTGTATTATGCCTCTGCCCACCTTTTTTTCCCAATTTTCTGAGTGGATTTGAACATGCTTTCAGCAATAATTTTGAAGGTCTGTTGATTTAGAATAAACCCTAACTGAGACTGTTTCCAGAGTACTTGAAAATTATGGTCTTGAGTTTCTTCTGCTTTATGTAGTTGCTAAATGCACACCAAAAGTCTTGCATCCTCTGGGCCATGCAAGCAGCAGGAACATCAATAAAGCTGAGACTGCTGGGGAGGAGAAGGTGGCAAAAATAGCTTTGAATCGAGGCTGAGGACCTGGGGCTGTTTGGGCTG
>WBNM01028521.1:1182-41059 GCA_013399055.1 Ramphastos sulfuratus | reverse complement strand
TTCTATGATTCTATATCATGGTTCAGCAGCCAGTCAGCTAAGAGAAATGGAGTAGAAGACACCATAACTATGTTCATGCTTCTGTTTTTAAACTGCATTTTTGGAGTCAAATTTTCTGGTTTCAGTGGTTGGTTTGTTTATTTGTTTGACTAAAGTTCAAAATAGTTTGTGAGAACTAGACATATTTATTTGCAAATATTTATTTGCAAAAAAAAACCCCAAACAAACAAACAAAAAAATAAACCCCAACCAACCCCACATCTAATTAAAGATGATACTGGAATACACTAAAGTTTGTATCTGCAGCTCCACCAGTCCCCATCACATGTTAGAGAACTTAAAAAAGCAACACTCCTACATGAAATGTTACAGCAGAGAAAAACACTGAATTTTCCTTTTAAAAAACTGCTTTTTTTTTTTTTTTTCCTCACCTTCATATCTCTGAGACATATTTGGAAGCATTTCTACACATCCAAAGCTCAGAGCACTGCAAAGCCATCAGCAGTGACTAAATATCACTGCAAAGAAATAGCACAAAAAGCCACTGAAAAAATGCCAACCTCGTATGGCAGATTTCAAATGTCAAACCTGATTTCTTTAGCTGCTATTGGTTTCTTTCCTAAAGCTGCAGAAAAATCTTAAAGTCCTACCAGATATTATCTATTCTTATCACCTACCTACCCCAAAGAGTCCAACAGAGGGTTACAAAGATGATGGAGGGGCTGGAGAACTGCCTGATGAGGAGAGACTGATGGACCTGAGGCTTTGTGGTCTGATGAAGAGAAGATTTAGAGGGGATCTAATCAATGTTTGTAAATATCTGAGGGCTGGGGGTCAAAAGGGAGGGGACAGGCTCTGCTCACTTGCTCCCTGTGACAGGACAAGGGGTAATGGGTGGAAATTACAGCACAGGAAGTTCCACCTCAGCGTGAGGAAGAACTTCTTTACTGTAAGGGTCACGGAGCACTGGAACAGGCTCCCCAGAGAGGCTGAGGAGGCTCCTTCTCTGGAGACTTCAATGACTTGTCTGGATGCACTCCTGTGTGACCTGCACTAGATTATGCTCCTGCTCTGGCTGGGGGGGTGGACCTGATGGTCTCCTTCCAACCTTTAGTATCCTGAAACCCTGTGATCCTGATGTGTGACATATACAGGGAATGGATGAAAAATGCAAACTATAGTAGGTCCAGTACCACAGAAATGAGGAGGGTGCTCATTAGGTAAGGCAGAGCTTGGCATTACACTGGCTGATTTGGGGCTTGGTTCCTTCACATATGAATATGGGCTGCAGCAAGAGCAGTGTGGGCAACAGGGCAAGGGAAGGGATTCTGTCCCTTTGCTCTGCTCTCCTCAGACCCCACCTGGAGTCCTGTGTGCAGTTCTGGAGTCCCCAGTACAGGAAGGACATGGAAGTGTTGGAGCCAGTCCAGAGGAGGCCACGAAGATTCTCAGAGGGCTGCAGCAGCTCTGCTATGAGGACAGGCTGAGAGAGTTTGGGGCTCTGCAGCCTGGAGAAGAGAAGGCTTCCAGAATACCTTAGAGTAGCCTTCCAGGATCTGAAGGGGGCTCCAGGAAGGCTGGGGAGGGACTATTGACAAGGTCTTGCAATGACAGGACAAGGGGCAATGGGTTTGAAGTGTCAGAGGGGAGATTGAAAGTGGATGTTAGGAGGAAGTTCTTTACAGAGAGGGTGGTGAGACACTGGCACAGGTTGCCCAGGGAGGTTGTGGCTGCTCCCTCCCTGGAGGTGTTCAAGGCCAGGTTGGAGGAGGCCTTGAGTGACCTGTACTAGTGGGAGGTGTCCCTGCCTATGGCAGGGGGTTGGAACTGGATGATCTTTGAGGTCCCTTCCAACCTTACCATTCTATGATTCTATGAAACAAGGTTGATGATGATGGTTTCAGATGAAAAAAAAGGAAGGAATTACACCAAGTTTCTATCAGCACTTGAACTCAGCACTAATATAGAAATGGTTTTCAGTTGCTTCACATTTATGTCAACAGACTACCCAGGCAGGGGAATTTCTTCAATAAATATAAAAAGCCTGCAGTTCTGTTATGTAAGCCATGCCTTGCTCTTTCTCCCTCACTAGACTCTCTGCTTTTTCTGGTGGTTTTAGGTAGATATCTGCTATGTCAGTGCTGTGTCTCCTGTTTGAAGTGGGTACAGCCATGAAATTCTAAGCTCCAGAAGTACCTTAATAGTAGGTTCACCAAGGAGACAGCACAGCCATTTCCTTTCACAGGTAAAGGTAGAGCAGGTGATTTTCCAATCACTGAAGCTTTGCTCTGTATTTCTAGCACCTTAAGAAATCCAGAAGCAGAGATTTTCTTTTAGAGGAGCAGTGACAGCAACAGTAATTTGGTGAGTGTTTTACAGCCAGTATCTGATTGGCCTTCACATCAGTTCCATGCTGACATGGACAGGGCAGTGATAAAAATAACTGTGGAGAAGAATTTTATATACTGCAGAAAAATAAATCCACAAGAAGGCAATTTCCTCTAGTGGTGACCTTAATGCCACATGAGGTATCTGAACCCACCACTGGTTTTGGACAAACTTTTTCTGCCATTGAACCTCAAGCCTCTATGTTCCCATCAGTGGATTATGCTGCAAGTCTAAATCCCTGCTGGTGCCTCTGTTCATAAATCACTTCCATCTCCATGGCACTGAGCTACTAAGCACAAGGTACCTCATAAAGCTTTTGGGCTCTGCAAATCAGGTGTCCTCTTCTAATCTTGTCTCTGTGGCTTGACCCACACAGAGCTCTGGGACTCATCCAGAGAAAAGAAGAGTCGTAAAATATAAGAGTAGTAGAGGAAGAATCCTCCAGGGAGTTCTACTGCTATCTGCAGAAACCTCTGGAGGGCAAAGTCTGGGCACAGAGTCACTCCTGCACCCTCAAGGACACACTGATGTGTTTCAAGAAGGCCATAAATAAATTACATATGAGTAGTCCTCAAGGTTAGTGTCTCCAAAAATGTGAACTGTTAACCCTCTAAGGCAAAGTCTTCTGCAGAATAGGTGGAACACTGTGTGTGTGCAGACACTGAAGCTTTCTGTTCTCATTTATTTTCACTATGCACTTCAGCTGCAGACTGGATCTTTTCAAAGAAACATCCAAAAAATGTCTCTTTGTTCCCTTTGTCTATCTGATTTCTTCAAGAACTCATGGCTGGATGTCTTCTTGAAAACACACAATTCCTGGATTTTGAAACTGTGTGCATGCAGGTTTCCATCTGATTAAAAATAAACACATAAAATCTGTTGTGCAATTGTAATATTACATTAAATAAGGAATGACATCAAATAAGGAATATAGAATCAGAGAATCATAGAATGGTAAGGTTGGAAGGGACCTCAAGGATCATCCAGTTCCAAGCCCCTGCCATAGGCAGGGACACCTCCCACTAGCACAGGTCACTCAAGACTTCGTCCAACCTGGCCTTGAACCCCTCCAGGGAGGGAGCAGCCACAACCCCCCTGGGCAACCTGTGCCAGTGTCTCACCACCCTCTCTGCAAACAACTTCCTCCTAACATCCACTTTCAATCCCCCCTCTGCCAGTTCAAACCCATTGCTCCTTGTCCTGTCATTGCAAGACCTTGTCAATAGTCCCTCTCCAGCCTTCCTGCAGGGCCCCTTCAGATCCTGGAAGGCTACTCTAGGGTCTCCTGGAAACCTTCTCTTCTCCAGGTTGCACAGCCCCAACTCTCTCAGCCTGTCTTCAAACTGGATGTTAGGAGACATTTCTTTGCAGTGAGGGTGGTGAGACACTGGCACAGGTTGCCCAGGGAGGTTGTGGCTGCTCCCTCCCTGGAGGTGTTCAAGGCCAGGTTGGACGAAGTCTTGAGTGACCTGTGCTAGTGGGAGGTGTCCCTGCCTATGGCAGGGGGGTGGGACTAGATGATCCTTGAGGGCCCTTCCAGCCCTACCATTCTATGATTCTATGACTTTCATTGACATAGCACTGATGAGCTGGATGCTAAGTCTCCACAGCTATGCCCTCTCCCTCTAAATTCCTGGAGAAAATTTCAGGTGCATACATAAGTAAGAGGGAAAAAAAAAATTAAATCAAATTAAAGCATAAGGTTCAAGCTTAGCTGAGAGCCAAATCTCATACATTTTTATTGTAGTTATTGCATTTTTAATTTAATTGAGGCTGTTTCTTGTGGAAGGGTTGGTACTACATCATCATTCAACTTCCATTTTTTTCCTGATCTGACAGCCTCGCATGCTGTTGTGTTGATGGCTTAATTGTTTTATTTCCCTGAGCAAGCACAAGTGGGGGAAGATCACAGGATGCCATGCCAGGTTATCTTAACTACAGGTGCCATGGATTGCAATAGTTTGTGACTAGCAAACAGATACATTTGTTTTCATAGGAAAAAAGGCAACAATGTCTTATGAGTAGACATGGGATAAAAATGAAAACTGAAGCAATTATAAACTTGAAAACAGGTTGATGTGTTTCATCAGAAAAAGTCATTGGTTTGTTTTTTGAGGTTTTTTTGTTATGTTTTGGTTTAGTTTGGTTTTTTCCAAAGATTTTAGCTTCTGACTTCCTTATTCTTTTTGCAATAGTGAAAAATAAATAAATCAATAATAATAATAAGAAGAAGAAGACAAAGAAGAAGAAGAAAGAAGAAAGAAGATGAAGAAGAAAGAAGATGAAGAAGAAAGAAGATGAAGAAGAACGAAGATGAAGAAGAACAAGAAAGAAGAAGAAGAAGAAGGAAGAAGAAGAAGAAGAAAAAGAAGAAGAAAAAGAAGACAAAGAAGAAGAAGAAAAAGAAAAGGAAGGAGAAAAAGAAAAGGAAGAAGAAAGAAGAACATGAAGAAGAAGAAAGAAGAAGAAAGAAGCAGAAGGCAAAGACGAAGAAGAAAGAAGAAGACAGAGAAGAAAGAAGAAGACAAAGAAGAAGAAAGAAGAAAGAAAAAGAAGAAGACTAAAAAGAAAGAAGAAGAAGAAGAAGAAAGAAGAAGGAGAAAAAGAAGAAGGAGAAAGAAGAAGAAAAAAGAAGAAAAAAGAAGAAAAAAGAAGAAAAAAGAAGAAAAAAGAAGAAAAAAGAAGAAAAAAGAAGAAGAAAATAACAATAAAATAAATAAGTCAATAAATAAATAGTGTAAAGGAGAAATAAAGGGAAAAAACCAAACCAAACCAAACAAAAAACAACAACAACAAAGCAAATGACCAGGTAAGAAGGGAGGAAAAAACCTACAATTTACCTACAATTTTAAGACAACAGAATCTGCAGAACAGCAATCTTATTTTAAAGACCATGTCGGCGATGAATGTGTTAAATGGAGCTAATTTGCTCCACAGTTTGCTTCCTATTTAATGTCCTCTTTGTGCTGGGCCATCCAATGCCATTTAAAGCAAAAGAGAAAAGGCTGCTGGCTGTGCCTATGCAGGAGGGAGCCATTGGTTTGGAGTGGCTCAGCCAATATATTTTACCTGGGCTGTGGAAAATCAGAGATTCATAAACTACAAAGGATTTTTCATTAGCAGACAAGCTCATTGTTTATTATCATTTTTTATTATTTATTTAGCATTTATTACTTATTTGTGACTTTTCCCCACTTCGTCTGTTGCTTGGACATTAGTTCCACTGCTGTGAGGTGTAAGATACTAACCTATCTGTTACATGACATTTTACAGCTAACTTATCCTCATTTTGCACCATAATACTTGACTGCATGAGTCACTGGGGCATGGAGAATGAGCCCACAACAGCCTTCAGAATGTGCAGAGGGAGGAGAAATGGTTTTCTTAACACACATCTGATTGTGAACCGTGCTGGAACAGTGCAGCTGAGCCAGTGAGCTAAGTCCAGGTCTCCAGGATGCTTCATCTGTACATCTTCATTTGAAGCTAGCTTGAACTCTGCTGCCTACAAGGAGCTACCCTCACCTAGAGGTTTTCACACGGTTGTGATGTGAGGGAAAAGGATACGGAGGGACTTTTGGTGCCTATTCTAATTAAATATACTTGCAGCGTTGTAGCACCACCTGCAGGAAGCCTTTTATTTTACCAGGGTACTCTGCACCAGGGGCAAGCTTGTATGGGAACATCAGCACCCGAAGCATTAGAAACCTGAAGGTCTCACAGAGGACTTTGGTGGGGGGGGGAAGAGAGAGAAAACCTTGATAACCCTGCTGCATGCATGGCAAAACCATGCGAGCTGTGTGCTGTTCCAGACAGATAATTTTTAGCTCTTGATTTTTAATTGTTTTCTTTTGACTGATTCACTGCAAGAAATTGCTTTTAAAATTAGTTTTCCAATTGATTGGTTAAAATGTAGAGGGCAATACAATGAATTTTCAGGGTGGTGTAGATGGGAAGATTAGAGGTGTGTTTAATGTCCCTCAGGTGTACACATTCTGCCAAACAAGGGAGATCCTGGAGCCTGGGCTCTCCTCATATCCCAAAGCCAGTGTGAAGCTGCACTACAAAGGCAGCACAGGGTTTTCCATGCACAGGGGAGATGCCCAGGGCACTGGAGTTGTGCCATGGGACTACTCCATACTCTGATAACGTGGCAGAGGAACACAGTGTCCTGGGACTGCTGGACCAGCAATCCTTTCCCTGTGCAGCATCCATCGTGGCAAGTCCAAGAGGCCTCAGGGGTTGAGTGGGTGCCAGAAATATAACAGAAATTCACCTGTGCAGCCTTCAGTGTTTTGGTTTTGGTCTTTAACCCCTGAACATCAAAGCTGCTGTTAGAGACAATTTAGTCATGATAAGTCAGACAATGTTAAGAGGAATAGGCCCAGAACTGGGTCTGAACTGTGAAGACAAACCCTGCATTTCCACTGACTTTGCTGGCAGGACTGGTGCAGGAGTGGTTTGTCTGATGGGCAGGGTCAGGAATGTCTGGGACTTCCACCATACACATCCAAAAAGCTCCAGTGCAGAAAGGAGTGATGTTCCAGGAGAGGGGAACTGCTCACTGCCTGCTGTGATGGGTGCAGATGGAGAAACCACTGATACACAGCTCCAAGGCCCTGCTACTTCTGCAGTTTTCTGCATGGCACAGATATGAAGCAGTGTACAGGCCTCCATTACCAGCCAGCCACAGCATGTTAGACAAGGTATCAGCAAGAGTAAGAGACCATGGAAAGTGAGTGGGGAAAAGAAGGAAAAAGGACCTGTAATTTGCAGCAGTTAGTCATGCTGTGCACATTTCTGGGATATTTCATGCATGTGTGGCTGCAGATACAAAAGCACACATACATAAAGCAGCTTTGCTCCTTAACATGTGAGCTCTTGCATCCTGTAAAATATTCAGTTTGCTGCTGACTTGACATTTTTTCACTGTGTCCTCCCCTTGCTCAGGGCATAGAATGTGTGCAGGAGACAGGAATCAGCAAAAGAAGGAGCAAAGGCAAAATGATGTCAACTAAGGCGGGGGGGGGGGGGGAAAGAGAGGGAGAAAAGAAAAGAAAATCAATAAACCAAAGGTTCTGTACCATACTGCTCTTTAGAGCAGGGGAAAATTACTGAGGGTGGAGTGGGGATAAGAGTCTGTCTCCTTCTTTTGCCCAGTGTTCCTGCAGTCCCTGCTCTGCTGGCAGTGGAGCCCCTAACCCCTAACTCCCACTAAGCAACACTGCTCCTGCCTGGATCAGACTTTCCTCTGTCACCCCTGGGCTGAGAGCATGCAGAAAGGTTTCAAGGGGACAAAAATTCCCCTGTTTGTACAAAGGTTGTGAGAGCAGCATCCCATGAGACCTTGGCTCACCTCAGAGAATATGTCCCTAGCAGCTGATGCTCTTTATGTGTTTGCTTTCTCTTTTAGCTTATTTTCAAACAGGCCACTCACAACAGCCTCTTCTGGAATGCTGAGAGAGACATGGGCACATGTGGCTGGCAAAGGGATTTTGCTTTTCCAATAGGCATTTGATTTGACAGTATCCNTCACCACCCTCACTGTAAAGAACTTCCTCCTGACATCCAGTCTAAATCTTCCCTCTGCCAGTTTAAACCCATTTTGTGAGAAAGAGCACTTAGCAAAGCTCTTTCTGTTTCCTGGCAGAAAATCATTTGGGTGTTATCCTTTCAAAGTGCCTCAAAAGAAAGAAGGTAGGGTTAGAAATGTAGATTTCCTTGTGCAAGTCTCTCTCTTTTTCACACTTTCCCTTATTCTCTCTCTTGCGCTTTCTTTTCCTCTACACAGCTTCAGTCTGCTGCTCTCCAGCCTCCTGCCAGAGTGTGTGCATGTATGCATGTGCACATATGCATATGCCTTGCCTTTTTTTGTGCCAGGACAGCCTAGTGTCAGTAAATTACTGTATAGTCCTGTCTCACAGCAGCTCACCTCTTCCCTCCCCTAGGCAACTGGGTGCCAACTGGATTATATCAGAGCAGTTGCTTTCCCCACAAGAACAGGAGAAGGTACAGAAGATTAAAATAAAGATCAGCCAACCCTGTAGCACAGCAAATTAGCTCAGGCCATTAAGGATAATGGCCTTCCAGAGGCCAAAGGGGTCAGCTATTAGTTCAAAATAATGACCTTCAACCCAGGCAGGAAGAAATCTACACACAGACGTCTGTCACTCTCCTGATTCAGTTTTCAAAAGGTTTCACTCCCCGTTTTGTACAGTTAAAATGTTTGACTCATTTAATGGGACATGATTTCCTTCCCTTTTGGGCTGCCATGGGAGTCTGAAGTTAACCATATGGAGGCTGCTAAAAGATCCAAGCAGAGTGATTCCAATTAACAACATGGAAACACAGTTTGCTTAATTTCCAACTGACTTAAACATCAAAGGTTCAAAAGTTCAGTGCAAATGTTCCTGGATTACATTATTTCATAGAGGAAGAGAGACTGAAAAAAAAGAATTCTATATTTCCAAAGCCCTACAGTATAGACTGTGTATCACATGAAATATGAACTGGCTAGGGAAGATGTTGAAAGTGCTGGACTGGGATTTGGGGGAGGTGGATTAAATTCCTTGTCTCTGGTGCAAACTTCCTGTGTGGCCTGGAGCAAACTGCGTTGCTGGCTCTGTGTTTTAGTTTGACACGTGTGTGGGGTGCAGCTAATGAGTCCTTTCTCCTGCCCTTTCTATCCTTTCCCTGCTAAGAGATGCTCTTTAGAGAAAAGGTCTGCAGATCTTCTCTTAATGAGTGTATATACAGAGATGAATGCTCAATGCAGGGTTCACCTCAACCTTGAACATTACCAAAGAGGAACTAGGGAAAAAAAAAAAGAATAATTAAAAACATTAGGTTGGCTTTCAGGAAATTCTTGGCTCTGTCACAAATTTCCTGTGTGACTTTCCCCAAGTCATTTAATCTCTCTCTGATTCAGCTCCATGGCCATAAAAGTACTTCTCAGTAATGCAGTGTGTGATGCATCCATTCATAGTTGTAAGACATGTGGAAATGACAACAGAAGGACAAAAAACACTGTTAGGTAGACTTTCTTTGGTGATTAAAAGCAATATCATATCACAGACATCTTCCAGGGAGGCTGTCTTGAAACTCCTAACATGTTCAGTGTTCAGCCCAACGAGGGAGGTGAAGGACTAGCAAACTGCAGATCTATTGCTCTGTAGATGGTCTCCATATGTGTCAGGCTTGAATTTCAAGCATGTTCTCCCAATCATAATGCAAAACACAAAAAAACCCCGCTCCCCCCCAAAAAACCCAAACCCACATATATTTGATTGTTCAAATTTGTGTGAAAAGAGGGTAAGAAAGGAGGGGGAAGTTTATGAACTCGACAAGTCTTGTGAACCCCAATTGGTGAGAGAGAAAGTTCACAAAGCCTTGAACCCCAGCCCTTATGTTATGCCTTGCCCTGATCTGCAGAAGTCTGCCTGCAGTTTGCCTGTTTACAGCATGTGAGCTACACAGCGTTTGTGGAAATACAAAAGCTGGTTTGAGTATCATAAAAAGAATTAAATCCCCAAACTGTTTTCACAGGAGGTTAAAAGGTCTGATATAAATCTTCAAAGGGTAGGAGTAAACTCTGTACTTCATCTGCCCTGTCGTGCTGAGGTACTACAGGCAACACATATGGTGTGTAACGTTACCCAGGGCTGAGAGAACTTTATAGAGCCTGTAGGCACAAAGCAGCTGATAAGAGTGAAACTACATCATTAGGCTAACACTGAGTTTTTCTGCTTTCATGAGCAGCTATTAAATTATAATAGTAATTTAAAATAGAAAGCTTTCTTTTTTAAATAAATAAATAGAAAGGAGGTGAATGCAATTTTGAGCCCTTTGCTTCCCGTGGAGATCTCGTGAGTGTGTGTGTTTAAGAGAGGGTTAAAAATGCACCAGGGGCATGTTGGTGCATGCAGCAGTCTGCACCTCTCAGCGATGCCAGTTAAGCATTCTCTCTGCTGGTGAGGTGAGCTTCACCCAGTGACCTACCATGCATCATCTGCCTGGGGGACTGCAACAGCTGCAGGGCCAGGAGCCCAAAGTGCCAAATGCCCAACAGCGTTTCTTGAGGCATAGCTTGCATCAGCTGGACTTGGTCATTGCAATTAGGGCTTGGGATAATATTTCATCCTAAATGCTACACAGTAGGGCATGGCAGAAAATAAGTGCATGACTTATGCTACTGAAATGAAAGCTTGGGGAATGTTTTTAGGCTGTGCAAATGTGAAAAATGCCTAGAAGTTCGTTTGGACCCCATCAGGATCCCATTTTGTCTTTAACGACGATTAAAGACTAAATCATTTTTATTAATCAATATGAGTCAAATATTAATAAAAAAGATAATTAAAGAAAACATCAATCCTAGGCCAAGACTGATGCCAGCCCTTTTTTGCCTGGATTGAATTTTATGTTGGAATTATAACATAAACCTCTGAAAAGAGAGTTTACAGTGGAAACACTGACAGACTCTTAACTGGAGCATGTTATGGGTGCCTTTATAAACATACCAGGCAGGATGGTTTTGAGCCAAAAAAAGTGCTTCTTAAAAAATGTATTAAAAATTAATTTATTCCTTATGCATGTCTAAGTTAAAACTTCTTGGCATGAGCTTTATTAATTCCCTCAGGGCTCCTCTCCATCTACTGCAGACAACAAAAATGCATTCTGTATAAGATAAGAGGAGAGCTTATAGTAGCCTTCCAGTATCTGAAGGGGACTATAGGAAGGCTGGGGAGGGATTATTGACAAGGTCTTGCAATGACAGGACAAGGGGCAATGGGTTTGAACTGGCAGAGGGCAGATTGAAACTGGATGTTAGGAGGAAGTTGTTTGCAGTGAGGGTGGTGAGACACTGGCACAGGTTGCCCAGGGAGGTTGTGGCTGCTCCCTCCCTGGAGGTGTTCAAGGCCAAGTTGGATGAGGCCTTGAGTGACCTGTGCTAGTGGGAGGTGTCCCTGCCTATGGCAGGGGGTTGGGACTGAATGAGCTTTGAGGTCCCTTCCAACCTTACCATTCTATGATTCTATGATAATTTGGAATGATCCAGCCCTCCATGGGATAAGGGAATGTTATACTGGTAGATATCAGCACCTTCCCCAGTACTCTGCACACTGTGAGTGCACAAAAGCTTACCCAGAGTACAACAATGAAACAGGTAGCCTTAAGCAAACTTGGGCTTGCCTCATCTTCCAGCTTTGCTGTGCAGCAAAGGCAGCCACACAATGCAGGGGAGCACACATGATGGATGTGTTATGCTGTGGAGTTTGAGTCAGGGCACACAGCTGACAGTCACAGTTCTGCTGGCCCTCTGCCCAGACCCATCTGCACCTGTGGGAATCCCTTGCAATGCTGGCCCACAGGTAGGGGAAGGACACCCATCCTGAAGGGATGGCTTGTGCCTGCATGGCTGTGTGTGCTCTGCTCCAGCCCTTGCTCCATGCTTACTCCCCTTCTGCAGAAACACAACAAGGCAAAGCAAACACCTCCTTTCCCAAGCAGGCTCCCCACCTCCATCAGCCAGGGAGCAAGTGGGATTTGGCCACAGCTGCTGCCATTTCTGCAACTGAAGAAGAAACTGAGTGTAATTTGAAAATTGGATATGGTCTGCAAGCGAAATCCGACATGCAAACATCTGAGAATGTGGCTTATGTGCGATACTCAGCCCCACATCTGCACCCAATTTGCACAAAGGATTCCTGCCATTTTCCAGGGCTGAAACAAAACCCTCCTTCAGCAAGCCCCACAAATCTGAAGGGCTGAAATTTGCAGCAGAGTCTTGCAGCCCAGTTTTCCCTCAGATGCAAACATTGCTTGCTCAAACTCCCCAGTTCCCTTCTTCCAAATCACAGGATCACAGCATGTTAGAGGTTGGAAGGGACCCAAAGAGATCAGCCAGTCCAACCCCCCTGCCACAGCAGGACCAGACAATATAGTTCAGGGCACACAGCAACACATCCAGACAGGCCTTGAAAGGCTCCAGAGAAGGAGATTCCACAACCTCTGGGCAGCCTGTGCCAGTGCTCTGGGGCCCTTCCAGTAGTCAAGAAGTTCCCCCTTGTGCTGAGCTGGAACCTCCTGTGCTGCAGCTTCCATCCATTGCTCCTTGTCCTATCCCAGGGAGCAGTGAGCAGAGCCTGTCCCCACCCGTCCTGACCCCCAGCCCTCAGATAGTTATAAACATCTATTAGATCCCCTCTCAGTCTTCTCTAGACTAAGCAGCCCCAGGTCCCTCAGCCTCTCCTCATCAGGCACTGTTCCAGTCCCCTTGTCATCCTTGTAGCCGTCCACTGGACCCTCTCCAGCAGATCCCTGTCGTTTTTAAACTGGGGAGCCCCAAACTGAAGGCAGCACTCATGCTGAGCATGTTCTCAGCCCCAGCTGCATGTGTCTGAAGATAAGCTGGGAGAACACCAAGGAGAAGCTGCAACATTTCTTTAAGAGGTGAGTATTAATGTATTTCCTTTCAGACACACAAAAGAGGATTAAAGGTGATATTATGACAAAGGCCTTCCATGAAACGAGGAATAAGTGTCACTAATGCTCCCTCATGGGCAAAGTCATCTCCCACCTGCATGGATATATCAGACCCATATTGGATTGTCACACATAATTGATAGTGAAATCAGACCACTTTCTGCCAAATGAGGAAAAAAGACTCATGCTATAAATTCATCTACAGTGGTTTCATTTGCAAAGAGATTGGTCCAAGCAAAGACTGAGAAACTGAGTCCAAATTGATTCCATTATATGAAGATTATGATCATGTTGCAAGTATCTGTTGTGTATTCAGCAAGTAAAGCCCAAACAAAACAAAGCCAAGGGATGGAAATCCTTCCTGACCCTGGTATGAGTATGCACCTTTTATTTCTTCTTACCAGTTCAAGCTACAAGAGAGTGCAAGATAAAATGTCCCTAAAAGTAGTTTCCTCCATGTGACATTTACTAAACAGTGACATCTATTGGGGACCAGTATTTCAAGAAACTGGAAAAGAGCAGTCTGTGCAGACTTGGCTGATCAGAGCACTTGAAATGACCCAGGGCAGGACACAATTCTGAATTAGAAAATAAATGGATGAGATGACCTCATCAGAAAATCATTATCATCATTAGAAGATAAATGGATGAGATCTACTCCATCTCTAGGGCTAGACCATGTTATTAGGAGACAAACTCAAGTAGTTGTGGGTGTAGGAGTGTGAGTGTGTGAAATTTCACTGGTACTAAACCAAATCCTGCCAGCAGGTATTTCCCCAGGGCCTCCAGTGAAGTGCATGTGGCAGAAAAACTTTCCCCATCTTATTAAAAATTGCAATATCAATACAGGTTTTCCACCATGAGGCAGCTTCTAAAGCCAAGGATCCATGTCTCCTGCTGTTCCCCCAGCAGTACTCTTCCCTTCATCAAAGGAGGTGGAATGTCCTGCCCTTTCCTGCACATAAAGTAGCCCTTTCTTTCCAGGCCTGGTAAAATAAATCACACAACCATTAAGGTGAAGGTTTATCAGAAATTAAAAAAACAAACCAAACAAATAGTTGTAAAAATAACTACCTAATAGTAATATCAGAGTTCTTGTCTCATTGCCACGGGAGCCAGCACCATCTCCTCAGCTGCCCCCTCACAGCTATTAGAGACTGCTGTCAACCATCCCAGAACCATCTCCTCCCCATGCTGAGCCATCCCATCCTACAGCTTCTCCTCCCAGGGCAACTGCTCCATCCCACACCAGCTTGAGGCTACTACACTGATCCCATTCCAGTTTTGTATTGAGGCTTTGTGTTGTGCCAAAGGAGACTGAGGATGGATATTAGGGAAAAAAATCGTCCCAGAAAAGGTTCTCAGGCACAGGAACAGGCTGCCCAGGGAGGTGGTGGAGTCAGCATCCCTGGAGGTGTTTGAAGATGCACAGATGTGGTGCTGAGGGATATGGTTCAGTGGTAGTGGCTTAGCAGCAGTGGTGGGATTGGGAGCTCTAGGCAAGAGGTTGGGCTGGGTGATCTTGAAGGTCTCTTCCAACCTCATCAGTTCTGATTCTATCTTCTCTGGGTCCATGAATATCACAGTATCACAGTATAAGCAAGGTTGGAAGAGACCTCAAAGATCATCAAGTCCAACCCATCACCACAGACCTCAAGACTAGACCATGGCACCAAGTGCCACGTCCAAACCTGCCTTGAACACCTCCAGGGACGGTGACTCCACCACCTCCCTGGGCAGCCCATTCCAGTGGGGAATGACTCTCTCAGTGAAGAACTTTCTCCTCACCTCCAGCCTAAACTTCCCCTGGCACAGCTTGAGACTGTGTCCTCTTGTTCTGGTGCTGGTTGCCTGAGAGAAGAAAGCAACCTCCTGCTGGCCACAACCACCCTTCAGGTAGTTGTAGACAGCAATAAGGTCTCCCCTGAGCCTCCTCTTCACCAGGCTAAACAATCCCAGCTCCCTCAGCCTCTCCTCATAGGGCTTGTGCTCGAGGCCTCTCACCAGCCTCGTTGCCCTTCTCTGGACACGCTCAAGCACCTCAATGTCCTTCTTAAATTGAGGGGCCCAGAACTGGACACAGTACTCAAGGTGTGGCCTAACCAGTGCAGAGTACAGGGGGAGAATGACCTCCCTGCTCCTGCTGGCCACACTATTCCTGATGCAGGCCAGGATGCCATTGGCCTTCTTGGCCACCTGGGCACACTGCTGGCTCATGTTTAGGCGGGTGTCAATCAGCACCCCCAGATCCCTTTCTGTTTGGCTGCTCTCCAACCACTCCGGCCCCAGGCTGTAGCTCTGCATGGGGTTGTTGTGGCCAAAGTGCAGCCCCTGGCACTTGGATTTGTTGAACAAATCAGGTAAGGACCCTAGAATAATAATCTTATCCCTAGATGGAGAGATTGTGCTCCTGCTGCCTGGTCACAGCTAGCTCCTGTATGGCTCATGGTGATCCAGGGCACCTCCCATAGAGCTGTTTCCCAGCCATCCCCAGCTCTCAGAGTTATCAGGAGTTTGCATCGAGCCTCCTTGAATTTCACAAGATTGGCTCATCTCTCCAGCCCAACTGGGCCCTGAGGTGGAGAGTCGTGCTGTTGTTGCTCCTGAGCTGATTTTACTAATCCCCTACATGCCTTGGAATCTCTTCAGCACATTTCTGAAGGCAGCTCCAGGGTCAGATGATTTTTCTGAAGTGAAGCTGGCAAGTAGTGGCTGAGAAGCAAGCCAGGTCATTTCCCACAGAAGTTCAGTTGCTGTGGTATTGGTTTCTATTGTTATTTTGCAAATGGCACATTTGAAAAGTAAAAAAAAAAAGAAATAATAAACACCAAGTTGAGCCATGTAGCCTTGCACATAATTAGAAGGAAAATGAAACAAATGCTGAGAACCTGCATACATAATTTCTGTGTCAAGGCCTCAATTTCAGGTCGACCTGGAGTTTTTCAAAAGAAAATGCAAATATATTGCAATGATTTATTTTTATTTTTCCTAATGAAAACAGTTGTTGGTAAAGAGGTCCAGATTGGAATTTGTAGTCTAAACCAGAACAAAGCAGCAGCACCTCCAAATAGTCCCTGCCCAGGGCCCATTTTTAAGTGGGAAGAGAAACCCAGACCCATAATCCTGTTGTGCTCAGCTCCAAACAATGACCTCCTGCCTCCCAGCAGGTCCCTGACGGATTTCTCTGCTCAGTTTCCAAGGCAGTTTTTGGGAGACTTTGATTTTATTCCAACACAGAATGAAAATAAGTTTCAAAACCTCAACATTTTTTTGTTGGACTGAATTTTTCCAGCCAAACCTACCATACATTATTGCTGTTATGAATTCCCCTGAGTGCCTCCAGAATAATCAGAAAGGAGTGATGCATCCAGAAAAAGCCCAAATCAAAACCAAAGGGTAGAAAGAAGAGATACAGCACATCGGGAGGTCAGCGGTTGTGTGGCCACCCTGCACGGGCACAACCATGCAGGGAAGGAGATTATTAGCATCATCTAATTGCCCACAGGAGTAATGCAGTCTGGACTGTTCTGAGGGGAGCAGATCTGAGTTGTGCAACCTCCTACACACTGCTCCCCACGCAGGGAATTCTCTACAGCCATCTGTCTCTGCATCCCCCTTCCCTTGCCTTGGCAGCTACCTCCTCCTCCACGTTTCCTCGCTACTAATGTAGCAGCCCTCCTCAAGCATCCCTCTGGCAGGAGCTACTGCTGCCAATCCCATCCTTCTGCTCACTTGCCTGGAGGAGAGGAGGGACAGGTAAGCAGGGAAGAGCAACACTCTCATATGGAAGGTAGGAGAGGAGGCAGATTCGAGCGAGCGCAGCTCAGCCCCACTCACCTGGGAAGAGAAGGTGAAGCCAGGGTTTGTTTTGTGAGGAAAGAGACTCATTCCCTGCCCAGCTCTCCATCTTTCAAATTCTAGGGCTGACCAGGGGCATCCTACAGACTGTGTGTGATCTGCAGGCAGTCAGGACTGTGCTACATCTGGTATTAAAGGCATTTTGTAGCTACATGTCACCCGGATCCTTTTATCAGGTGAGTGACCCACTGTCTGAGCCTGTCTGTATAGCATGGGCAGGGTGCAGGAGCTCCAGATGCACAGACCCTCACAGCATGGATGTTTGACTGCCAGAGCATGGATCTCTCACTGCTCTGCAGCAGCTCAAGCACAGCTTCTCACTCAGCTGCATCAACTGCAGTGCTGACCTTATGGCTCTGCTCAGCATGCAATCTTTAGTCCACCTCTGTGTTAATTCCTGATCTGCAGCAAGAGGGAAATGCATCCATTGCTCTGTTTTCCACATCCATTGCTCTGTTTTCCACATCCATTGCTCTGTTTTCCACATCCATTGCTCTGTTTTCCACATCTGTTGCTCTGTTTTCCACAACAAACACATCAGAAGATTGTGAAGGTCTGGATGGGGACAAGGAACAGGAAGAAGAAATGTTTCTCTTTGCCTATTAAAGCAAGTAGAATGTTCTGTTCTAGTGGGAGGTGTCCCTGCCTATGGCAGGGGGTTGGAACTGGATGAGCTTTGAGGTCCCTTCCAACCTTACCATTCTATGATTCTATGATTTATGGGAAGGGATGCAAAACCTTTTGGGTTCTGTAACAGAACAATAATTTCAGCCTGGAGGAAAGAGCAAGAGGCCTCTGGTAAAAGCTGTACCTTTTGTCAAGGAGTTCAGACACCATTATAAGACAAAATACCTAAGCTTTTTTTTTTTTCCCTTAGGATCACCTTTGACCACAAAAAAGATGAGCTCTCAGATTAGTGCTTTGCATCAAACAGCAGCTAGTGAAGTGGGGATTTCTCCTGTCCTGATCTCTGTGAGAAAACACCACCTTTGTGAAGAAAAAAGTTTTACTGAAAGAGCAGTTTCACAGCTAGTTGATCTTTTTCCTCCTGTGTGCACAAAGGGTGTTTCTGTCTCTGAAACCCTTCTCCCTCCACCTTTCCCCCCAGACCTCCCTCTGCTCCACTTGGAGACTCTTTCTCCAGGCAGATGTCCAGAACAGCACAGGTCAAGGGCAGGTTGTGCATTTCCTCAGGCTCTTGTTCTCTGAAATAAAGGTGAAAAGAACAAATCCCCTGGCCAGGCCAGAGCTGTGCTGTATTTACTGCAACTATAATTAACATCCTCTTAGGCCAGCCTGGGAGCTCTTGGGTCTCTTTGCCTCGTAAGGGATTGTTTAAGGATAAAAACAGCTTTGGGAAGAGATCCCTGTAGAATTTTCTCCTCCTGTATGGGAGGAGAACGAGTCTCTGTCTGTCTCTTCATCTCAACACCCACAAACATAAAAGGGAGCCAACCAGTAGAAGAGGGAAGTGAGGAGAGCACACATCTCATCTGCTCCCTGCAGCAGCTGTGCCATGCAAGGGCACCAGGCTTCCTTCAGGATTTTCTCAGCAGGTTTCCACAGGCCCTGTGTGTTTGGCCCAGCATGTCATCAGGTTGCTAGCCATGCAAACACATGTTCTCCAGAGTGCTGTCATAATTTGCAAGAGGAAGGATTCATGCAAATCTTCTGCTCTGGCTGCTAGAAGCACTTTTATCCCAAGGGTGGGAAGGAAATGGGTGTTACTCCACACAGATTGGTGAAGGCAACTGGGCTGAATACCCCAGGCTGTGATCACTAGAAACTCCAGCAAACAGTTATTTGGGCCTATTTTCCCTCTACAGCAAGAAAATGAAGGCTAATCACTTTAGCTGGATACTGTTCTACTCAGTAAGATTTTAGGTTCCTCCCTAACCCTGCTCCCCAACCACCTTTCAGTTTGCTTTCTATTCCAGCTTGGGCATCACAGAGCATTCCAGTGCTCAGAGGTCAAATGTAAAGGACCATACACCCCTACTGCTCTCTCTCAGAGAAGAGTTGATAATTTTATTTTACTTTAACTTGAACAGCATTTTACTGATTGAATCTTGGGCTCCCCAGTTCAGGAGGGACAGGGATCTACTGGAACAAGTCCAACGGAGGGCTACGAAGGTGATTAAGGGGCTGGAGCCCCTATGAGGAGGGTCTGAGGGGCTTGGTGCTGTTTGGTCTGCTGAAGAGAAGACTTAGAGAGGATCTAATCAATGTTTTAAAATATCTGAGGGCTGAGGGTCAAGAGAGAGGGGACAAACTCTTCTCAGTTGCACCCTGTGACAGGACAAGGGGTAATGGATGGAAACCCCAGCACAGGAAGTTCCACCTCAACATGAGGAAAAACTTCTTGACTCTAAGGGCCACAGAGCACTGGAGCAGGCTCCCCAGAGAGGTTGTGCAGTCTCCTTCTCTGGAGACCTTCAAGACCTGTCTGGATGCATTCCTGTGCAACCTGAGATAGATTCTGTGGTCTTATTCTGGCAGGGGGGTTGGACTCGATGATCTCCAGAGGTCCCTTCTAACCCCTAACATCCATCCTGTGATTGCTTTTACTTATATGATATTGAAGACATCCCTTATGAATGCTGCCCAGCCCTTCAGCAGAACAGTGTGCTGCTACATGCTTGTTTCTCTGCCAAATTTCCATGTTCTCACACAGAATGGCTAATTGTATTTTTGAGTGGTTTGGTTTTGGTTTTTTTATTTTCAAAACCAGCCCAAATTCCATTTCTTGGAATGAAACTGGGAATAAAGCATGCCATTCTCCTTATTAAAGTTATTTTCTGATTGCTTTGGACTATACAGTATCTCACTATCTCAGAGAAGAGACTGAAATCTGACCAGCATGGTGGTCCTAATATTAATGACCACTTTTTGCCATCTAAAGGAAAATTGTCTGCTCTAACCCCAATTTCAGACATACATAATAAGTGTCTTGCTTCTATACTAAGGATATCCAGGCAAAATTAACGTTTTACTGCTTGATTTAGCAGCCTATTTAATAATGTTTTCAGCATATTATTTATATACACTACTTTATTGAAGTAATTAAAAATCTTAGTTTTCAAATCACTTTTTACACCCTATGGAGCAGGTTCTTCAAGCACATTAAAATTCACAGACATGCACACACACAAAAAATGCTCTAAATGCAGCATTGATTAACAGTAAACTTATAAATGAAAGAGTCTATAGGCTGGGGTAGCACAAATAATTATTACAATCAACATGAAGAGATTTTTTAATGCAGTTCATAAAATAGGAGCAGAGTCGTTGTGTGTTGTTTCCTATATTGAAAGTAATTACTGTTTGCCACTCCCACCACACTGCTGTTTGAAAGAGAGGTTAAAAATAGTGCCTCTCATTTGCCAGGTTCTGCAGCTATCCAGCTGGGGTGGCAGAGAAAGGAAATGTTGAGGATGTTCAGAAAGCAAACCTGTCAGATCCTGCAAGTGGTCCTAGTGATGTAAGTCTAGGCTAAATCTGCTTGCTGTATTCATGGCTATTCTGAAGCAGGGTAAAACAACAAAGCTGGATCCACTGCCAATAACAAAACATTAGAGAAAAGAGGAGAAAGAATTAAATGAAATGAAAAGAAGATAGGTTGCAGCAGAGTAGTCACTGGTGGCTGGGCTGGTAGGGCAGAAAGCAGTAAAAGCCTTCTGAGTCTTGCTGGCAGCAATAACTTTGTGTCAGCAAAGCCAAAGAAGTGCAACCTTCTGTAATCATAGAACAACACAATCATAAAATCAGAGAATTGTCAAGGTTGGAAAAGACCTCTGAGATCATCAGGTCCAACTATCAGCTCAATACCACCGCATCCACCAATCTATGTCCCAGAGTGCTGAGACTACCTGCGCTTTGAACACCTCCAGGGATGGTGATTCCACCACCATCGGGTTTGGCCATTCCTGCATTCATACACCAACCCCACAGAGCACATGTCAGAGGTGTTCTTAGAGCAGAAGTAGATAGGCAGTCAGATACCAGTTCCTCCCCACTGGCCTGGGATTGATAGCACCAGAGAAACCAGTCCCAATACTTCCATGAAACACCATGCATTTTCCTGCTCCTTTCACTTCACCTTTTGGGTACCTCCATGCCATGGCCTTGTGGAATGGTCCCACACTACTCCAGCTGCACATATTTCAGACCTGTTGGTGCTGCCAATGCCAAGCCAGCTGCATACAGGAATATGGGCTCTGCAGCCTGGAGAAGAGAAGGCTTCGAGGAAACCTTAGAGTAGCCTTCCAGTATCTGAAGGGGGCTCCAGGAAGGCTGGGGAGGGACTATTGACAAGGTCTTGCAATGACAGGACAAGGGGCAATGGGTTTAAACTGGCATAGGGGAGACTGAAACTGGATGTTAGGAAGAAGTTGTTTGCAGTGAGGGTGGTGAGACACTGGCACAGGTTGCCCAGGGAGGTTGTGGCTGCTCCCTCCCTGGAGGTGTTCAAGGCCAAGTTGGATGAGGCCTTGAGTAAGCTGTACTAGGGGGAGGTGTCCCTGCCTGTGGCCGGGGGTTGGAACTGGATGAGCTTTGAGGTCTCTTCCAACCTTACCATTCTATGATTCTATATCACAACTATTTCTTTCCATGTGCTAGGTCTCATCCATCTGTCCATGAAAAGGAGCTAATAAATCAGAGGGGCAGTTCTGGGGCACTCATCACGTACAATATTCTGTTTTGTTTCAGCATGAAACAGCTGCATAATGATTATAAAAATGTAATTAGCTAAAAATATTTTAGCTATTTGAGAAAGGCTTTGGTGTCATTTTCCTTATAAAAATAACCAGTTCCTTCTGTGTTGACTAATGTGATGCCCATAAAGACTTTTGGCAGCTGTACAGCATGAGGTGTTTCAGCTGTTGTTCATATAGATGGATCATTCTAGACATGTACAGATGTGATGCACATTAAAAATGTAGCACTACAAACCTTCACAACATTCGTAGATGTTTTAGAGGGTGAAGGGCAGCATTTTGACTTTCATCTGGCTTTGCACTGTTTTCATTGGAGTGTGAATTTTGCTTATAAAGTCAGGAGTAAAACCTCAGGACCAGTCCTGCACTGTACAGCACCAGCCAGGAGTTCTGTAGAACTTGCGGAAGCTACAGAGTCCCATAGAGATGTTGCCATGCAGAGGCATGTGGTTAAAGAAGCCTCTGAACAGTCATGGTCAGAGCTCCTTGTTGCTCCTCTTCATCCCCCAGTTCAGGATGTTCAAGGTACCTTCATGCCCCACGTGTCCAAACCAAGTTGGAGGTATGGCTGAAACCAAATCAGATTCCTCTGTGCCTCCCACACATCTGCTGAGCTGCACTGTATGACCTTTGTGAGATGGGACCAGCCAGAGCTGGGAAGAAGTGGAACACACTGCGGGGAGACCTCATTGCTGTCTACAGCTACCTGAAGGGACATTGTGGAGAGGCTGGAGCTGGTTTCTTCTCACAGGTAATTGGAGACAGAACAAGGAGGAATGGCCTCAAGCTAAGGCTGGGGAGGTTTAGATTGAACATTAGGAAAAGATTTTTCATGGAGAGAGTGGTCAGGGACTGGAATGAGTTGCCCAGGAAAAAGTTTTTCACAGACAGAGTAGTCAGGGACTGGAATGAGCTGCCCAGGGAGGTGGTGGAGTCACCCACCCTGGCTGTGTTTAAGGGTGGTTTGGATATGATGCTTAGGGCTATGGTTTAAGGTGAATCTTGTAGAGTAGGGTTCTAGGTTGGACTTGGTGATCCTGAGAGGCTTTGCCAACCTGGGTGTTGCTGTGATTCTGTGACATTTCACTGCTGCAGAAGCAGAGCCATGCTTAGAGTGCATTTACTGTGCCATCTGCAGGGCAAGAGTCACTCTACTGGCTTGCTGCTGGAGTTTGTAAGAGATGGAAGAAAGTCTGATGTGCAGGGAAATGAACATGCACACAGTGAGCCCCAGACATATCACATTTCTCCTTGCAAAAATGAATGCTCTGGGACTCTCCATTCTGCCCTCCATATGCTGCAGAGCTGCATTTGTTGGATTTAATGTACACGAGCTGGAAAACTCACCTGCTGAAAGTGAAATGCTGGAAGTGCTGAAAGTCTACTGTATCCAGAATTTCAGCAGGTTGCAGAGAGCACACTTTGCAGTGCACACAACCACTTTCTGTCTGGGATTTCAGAGGGGAAAAAAATCCAGAGGAAAAACACAGGAGCCCTAAGGCACTTTGCCATATAATTGGAGGGAACATAACTGTTCATCTGGCAGTGCCTCTGAGATTGAGAGCTCACAGAGCCCTGCATGCACTGCTGTGTGCTGCTGATGTGGTCAGTGTTACACTAGCATAAAAACAGAGTCCTGACTAGAAACAAAATGTATAAAGCTGAAGAAGAAAGGCATGACCTATGAGAAACCCAGAAGTAATTGAGTCAGACTCTTCAATAATTAAAAATTTCCATCTGAGCACCAAGGCACCAATGCTATTTGGGAGTGTCTTTCACTGCAGCTTCAAACACATGAAGTAAGATTTATTTTGAAGGGAAAGATGAGGAGACCCAGGGATGTGAATATCAGGGAAGTTACAGGACTATGTGAAGAAAGGATCCCAGCAGGAGTACTGCTTCAGTTGTTATTATATGAAATAGAATCCTGAATAGTAAAATTCCTCAGATAATTTCCTTTTTAAAAATTATCTTGACTGGAAATGGATATGAGCCTTCAGATTTCAAATCACAGGCTCACAGGATGTCAGGGGGTGGAAAGGACCCAAAGAGATCATCCAGTCCAACCCCCCTGCCACAGCAGAACCAGACAATCTAGCTCAGGGCACACAGCAACACATCCAGACAGGCCTTGAGTCCAGAGAAGGAGTCTCCACAGCCTCTCTGGGCAGCCTGTGCCAGTGCTCTGGGACCCTTCCAGTCAAGAAGTTCCCCCTTGTGTTGAGCTGGAACCTCCTGTGCTGCAGCTTCCATCCACTGCTCCTTGTCCTATCCCAAGGAGCAAATGAGCAGAGCCCCAACCCTCAGATATTTAGAAATATTTATTAGATCCCCCTCAGCCTTCTCTTCTCCAGACTAAGCAGCCCCAGGTCCCTCAGCCTCTCCTCACCAGGCAGTGCTCCAGTCCCCTCATCATCCTTGCAGCCCTCCACTGGACCCTCTCCAGCAGATCCCTGTCCCTCTTAAGCTGGGGAGCCCAAAACTGAAGGCAGTACTCAAGATGAGGTCTCACCAGGGCAATGCACATATGCATACCAACACATGGCTGTGGATGTCCTGATGGTTTAGAGCTCGTTGGTGTGCTGTAGTCTGAGCACAAGGGGGAAGGCTGCATGTAGAATGAAAATCTTGCCTATTGGTGACACCTGGGTTTGATCCACTACATCATAATAGTTGGCAGTCACAGAATTGTAGAATCAAAGAAATGCTTTAGGTTGCAAGGAGGCTTTAAAGGTCATCTAGTCCAATCTCTGCACCAAACAAAGACATCTCTAACTAAATTGGGTTGCTCAGAGCCCCAAACAGCCTGACCTTGAACGTCTCCAGGGAAAGGGTTTCTACCACCTCTGTGGGCAACAGGCAAGAGCTGAGGTTGGTGTACACACTGCCCTGTGCTGTAGCTTACACAGGCTCTTTTCTCAAGCTGGGAGAGTAATGGGTATGAATTCAGCAAAGCTGGGATGCAAAATGCTTTATGTCTTCAGCTCCCATGGGCACACAAGCCCTAACTTGAGCTTGTTGATCATCCCCAAAGATGTACTTGGAAGCGTCCAGCACCGAGCCTGAAAGCACTGCTATTGGATCTTGCTTCAGCCATCACTTTAGAGATATGAAAGTCATACATTAACTACATTGTGTATAGAATATCCTGATCTTGGATCAATTAAACTCTGCCCCAAACTGTTGCAGGTCTAGCTTATGTGTGATTTCAGCTGTTAATTGACTACCAGAGAAGAGTTTTCATTCTAAAATTCCAAATATCCTCTCAGACTGAAGAAAAATCTTAGCCAGGAATGCAAAGACAAGCAAACAAGTCTAGATACTTCGGGGTTTTATGGCACAAACACAAACTTTACATGCTGAGCACTGCCTTTATTCCCATTGACTGGAGCAGGGAGTTAAAAGAACATTCTCTAAGCTGTGCAAGCATGGAAACAGCCTGGGATTTTAAGGTGTAGACATGTGGACATCAGCAATTTACATGTATCAATATTTTCCTTTTTTTTTTTTTTCCACCTGACCCCAAGCTGCTCTTTTTAATTTAAACTTAACACTAAATAGGGCAAGTTTTTAACTTGCCAAACTTCATTTTTCAAAGCAGACATTTTCCACTTGGGGGTCTATAAATACCTTGTCTGTGTTGCACCCATAGGAAGTGGAAAGAAATGTGCATTTTAATGAAAATGAGGAAGTTCATAAAGCTGAAGCATCTGGGGCTTAGCAAGCAATTATACCTACTCTATAAATACTCACTGCTACATAGGCCTCCAGATATGCTGACTGACACTAGCACAGCAAGAGTGCCAGGTCAAATGCAACTAGACTGGAAGTAATGTTGGAGTAAAAGTCAAATCTGTAAGAGGATAAGAAGCTGACAGCAGAAGCCCATTTTCTGCCTCTCCACTGAGGTCACAAATGGTACAACGGAAGGCACTTACTGCATTACGTCCATCACTGCAGCTAAAAGGAAACCCAAATCAAAAGTGTATTTCTTATTTAACATCCAGCAACAGCTCAGGTCTCAGCTTTCACCCAAACACTCATGCTCACACGAAGCTGTTAGTCAATTACAAGAATGCTTTTCATTTCTGGCACTATTTTTCAATCCCAGGAGCAAAATTCCTTATCGTGTTTTGTGTGAAGACCCTGCAAAATTGTGCCAAAAAAAAAGCAGAGAAGAGGAAAACAAAATCCTCACTATTTTAACATCTCGCTGTTGGCTGTAAGCAGTTGCTACATTTCTAAGTCAGAGGTTCTATTCTGGAATCTTTATCATGTACCTTGAGAAAAACTTTATTGCAACTCTGGAATATAAACCATTTGTATTTACATGCATAATGAAAAACCCAAAGAGCTTTTGGATTGCTTCTTGTGTCCAAAAAAAAAAAACCTCCTCAAATTGATTCAAATTTTATGGGAGCATGCTTTATGGAAATAAATACATTATTTGAATATTTCTTCCAAGCTTCATGGAAACTATTTTCATCTAGACATCCTTGTGAAGGTTAAAGTGTATCATCAAATTGTGATGAAACTGTTAGCTTGGGGTACATCTACACTAAGGTAGCTCCATCAAGGCATTTCACTATGTTGGTATAAAATCTTAGAATCATAGAATGGTAAGGTTGGAAGTGAGCTCAAAGCTCATCCAGTTCCAACCCCCTGCCATAGGCAGGGACACCTCCCACTAGCACAGGTCACTCAAGGCCTCGTCCAGCCTGGCCTTGAACACCTCCAGGGAGGGAGCAGCCACAACCTCCCTGGGCAACCTGTGCCAGTGTCTCACCACCCTCACTGCAAACAACTTCCTCCTAACAGCCAGTTTCAATCTGCCCTCTGCCAGTTCAAACCCACTGCCCCTTGTCCTGTCATTGCAAGCCCTTGTCAATAGTCCCTCCCCAGCCTTCCTGTAGCCCCCTTCAGATACTGGAAGGCTGCTATAAGGTAAAAAAAAAAGTGTATAACAGTGACTCAACAACTAGTTGAATCACTCTCAGTGCTTTCATCTCTATCATGCTGACTTCCTCTAATTGGTTCCCCTCTGGAGTATTCAGGGGAGATTTCATCTTGCTGGATTTCCTTTTCTGCTTTACACTGCTTTCTGTTGACCACCTGTAAGTGATTTGTTGCAGGATGACCTTAGGTTTTGTTCAAATTGAACTATTGCTGTGTTTGCTGTAGAGAATATTAAATTAAATCAACCTCTGAGACAAATGGCATTAGTCTAATCTGAAAGGTTAATGAATCTCAGAAATGCTCCCCAGTGAAGGCAAAAAGCAATACCTAACCAATATCAAACTCTTACAGCAAACACTGCACTTCTCATGTAAACCTTTTGATCTCAATGAGGTTACACTGGGAACAAATTTGACCCACATGAGACAAACTCATCCTACTTTTCAGGAGAGCTACAACACCCAGCAAGGAAATAACCACCTCTCACCTACCAGTAGCTTAATGGGAAACTTCAGGTCAACATGTGATCATAAAACTATGTGGCTTGTTTCTGGGGGAAGGAGGACTAGAAACAATGCTAGACCCACGACTGTTACTTGAAACACATTGATTCAGACATCTGTCATTAAGGATGTCTCTGAGTCCTGTATCCCTGTGCAAGGACAAGTTTACATGATGTTCTTCAAAGTTTCTTCCTTAGTACTTTTGGTCAGTGTACTTTTAAGGGATTCAGTGTTAAGATGATTCCCAGAGCTGCCTGGCAGCTCAGCAAACACTGCAGCCCTGCAACTAGAGTATTGCTTTTCATGCTCTTTATGCCTCTTTCACTAGCGGGTGGTTATATGGGGAAGAAGGAATCAGCAGTCAGTGGAGGTCAGCTTCTTATGGAGAGGTTACAAATGTTATTTAGTCCCTGAAAGATAAAGCAGAGAAGCACTTTCTGAATATTGAATGGCAAGAGAATCCACATGGGAGTAGCATCAGTCATACAGAGCTGAGGATAAAGAACATAAAATTAGGTTAGCGTGGAGTTAGTCCATTAAGATGTAATTTAAACTATCTAAATGGACAAGGCTTTGCCCTCCCCTCCCCCCCAAACCTTCTTCCATCCCTTATTATCAGCTCAGAAATATGATACATTATTTGGCTGTCTGTGTTTTAGTATCCTGAATAGGAAAGGGAAAAACTGAGCAGAATTATGAGTAAATGTTTCTTATCATGTTATTTGTATTATGCTTTTTGTAAAGCATATTATAATGGAGGAGGGGAATATTACACCACCAGAGGCAGAAATTCAGTGCATGGTTCACTGCAGATTACAGAGACTGGAATAGAAAAATAAAATTAGTAAATATTTTCCTTTTTTTTTTCCCCCTACATTATGGCAATTGCAGCAACAACTGATGGGAAATTTTCCCACTAGCCTTCCACATGTGTAAACATTTTGTACACTTCCCAAAAATCACAGTTAACTTACTGAACACAAAAAGGGTTTTTTTTCAAGCTATGAATAACTCAAATATATCATGGACAAGTTGTCCATGGGACAACAATGTGCCCTGGTGGGCAAGAAGGCCAATGGGATCATGGGGTGCATTAAGAAGAGTGTGTCCATCAGATCAAGGAAGGTTTTCTTCCACCTCTATTCTGCCCTGGTGAGACTTCATCTTGAGCATTGCCTTCAGTTTTGGGCTCCCCAATTTAAAAGGGACAGGGATCTGCTGGAGAGAGTCCAAGGGAGAGCTACGAGGATGATGAGGGGACTGGAGCACTGCCTGGTGAGGAGAGGCTGAGGGACCTGGGGCTGCTTAGTCTGGAAAAGACTGAGAGGGGATTTAAGAAATGTTTATAAGTATCTGAGGGTTGGGGGTCAGGAGTGGGGGGATGGACGACCAACAGGCTCTGCTCACTGGGATAGGACAAGGAGCAATGGATGGAAGCTGCAGCACAGGAGGTTCCAGCTCAGCACAAGGGGGAACTTCTTGACTGGAAGGGTCCCAGAGCAGGGGCACAGGCTGCCCAGAGAGGTTGTGGAGACTCCTTCTCTGGCCTCAAGGCCTGTCTGGATGTGTTCCTGTGTGCCCTGAGCTAGATTGTCTGGTCCTGCTGTGGCAGGGGGGTTGGACTGGATGATGTCATTGGGTCCTTTCCAACCCCTAACATCCTCTGATCCTGTGATCCTATGATCTCCTTTGACATATTTCTAATAGCAGATATTTAAATATCAGTGAGGAATATACAACTCATACAGGCACAGACAACAACCAAAATCTTGGCAACATCTTCCCTCTGCAAACTATGTAAGCTAAAAGAAACCACCACTGCTTCCTCCTCACCACAACTCACTCACTTGATATGCCTACATGAATGAAGCAAATCAGCAGCATTAACTCATGCAGTTCTGAATGCCATAGACATGAGCAAACTAATTCCAGCTGACTGAGAGACCTCAGTCCTACATTGCTGTCTGTGCTCAGGTACCCTAACGGCAATGCCAGTATTGCTCTTCCAACTTGGGATCTTTCTTTTCATTTGTAGTAAAAGCCCAAGTTCATTTTCTACAACTGGTTTTACTTCTGATATATATTTCTAGAATTTATGAATGGTGAACAAGCATAGCATCAGAGAATCCTAGAATGGTAAGGTTGGAAGGGACCTCAAAGACCATCTGGTTCCAACCCCCTGCCATAGAAAAGAACAATCTTTTCTTGCTTCTGTGTTAGGAACCAAGAATCAATTTCCACTTACAGCTGCACCAGGCATGGAGATCAAAACATATTTAAAAACAGGTGGAAACCAGGAGGAGAAAAGGGAGATAAGGCCTGTTCTGCAACATGCAGCACTGGCCTTTGCTAGGAGCTTTCCAGGGCTCCCCATTCAGGGCATTCCCTGGCAGTGTACCTATGTAAATACTGTGCTGCTTCTTTCACCTCATGAGAAAGGTCATATGAGAAATGCTGTAGTTTCCCACTTGGATCAGTTCTGCTTTTGTGTTATCACCCTGTTAGGGTTGCTGGCTGGGGTAAGCAGCTGCATTTGCTGCTGTGCAGACCACAGGGCTGGACAGATGGCACAGCAAGCATGGTGTGAACCAATAACATTTGGATACTGAAGCTAAACATACATTAGTTTGGCCCTTTCCTTTTACTGAACTGCCTACATTTTGCTGTAAATTTGAGCTTTTACTGGAGCTGAGATTTGTGCTTAGTAACCACACAGACACCCCTCTGCTGCAGGAGCACAAAGGCTGCATGGGTGACATTTTCACACTGTGCCATTTTTCACTGTGCCTTTTTACCTGTCTGTCTAGGACTGGTCATTGTAAAGCTGCTATTACTAATTGACACAAAGAGCAGGTTCTGGTCATTCATTGTGTCATCATTCAGAAAGAAGGGAAAAGATATGAGCTATTAATAACTTCATAACGAGTTACTCCAAGTTGGAAATGGGAAGAGAATTCTTCAGGTTGTGTCCTAGATGTGAGTGAATTTAACCTAAGCCCAGGTTCTCCTGAACACCTGATTTGTTAAAGGAGGGGTCTCAAAACTAAAAATTCTCTGATGAAGATAAAAAAAGTGTAGACCAGAACATCAAAACACATCCAGATGTGCAGGATAACCAAGGCAAGGAACTTCCCAGCTTTTCTTTTTGTCTTCAGCAGCTACAAGGCACAGAGGCAGTAAAGTTAATTAGTTCGACCTATAAAAACCTGGGCACACAGACAGAGAAAAGAAATATTCCATCAGGAAGTAAGAACAGCCACAGCTCTAACTTGTGCAGCCAAACCAAGTGTAACCAAGCAGCAATATTACTTTTTCCCTTTTTTTTTTCTTCCTGAGAAAGTGTTGCATCTGTTATTTCTATCTTTGGCAATGCATTTATGTAGCCTACCTGAGTATTTTGGCCTCTTGCAAGTACTTACAAATAGCCATATAAATATTAATACAAATAGTAATTACAAACAGCAATCATAGCTTTTAAAAGGCAGAAATAATACTAACAATAACAATATTATCATCATTATTATTATTTATGCCTCCATGTGATTCCTCTCACCTTGGATTTCTCATACCATACCACAGGCACTATTCCCAACCACAATCCCCTCCTGCCTGCCTTTTTACTTTGGAACTCACTGCCAGCAATCCCACCTCATGAATATACACCAAAGCTGGCCCAAACTAGCTACTTCTTACTCCAGAACTTACTAAATCTGTGTATGTTAGAATCTAATAAGTAGGAAAAGTATCTGTGGTTTATATTGCCTGGTTGTGCCTTTTTGAAGTGTGAAAGAAACAAATTCTATTTTTCCTGCCTTCCAAATGATTTCTAAGGTTGCTTGCAGGCTTCTGTTTTATTACAAGTTTCACATGATTGGCTGCATTTCTGGGAAAGTGTATAAACAGTAATAAAGCCCAGAATGACTGAGAAAAACAATAGCTAAATGGTCTAATAACAAGAGAAACTAATCAGTGTTGTCTATCTTCAGGTAGTTCCCTCTTAAAGGAAATTCTGCTGACAAACTGCTGAGATTTTGGTGGNATGCAGCCCAGGCTCTGGTTGGCTCTCTGGGCTGCAAGTGCACACTGCTGGCTCATGTTGATCTTCTTGTCCACCAGCACTCCCAAGTCCCTCAATGAATGAAGCTATATTTACAGCTTAGCACAGTCTACAAGCATATATATATATACAATATACAGTTATATACAAGTTAAAAGTAGCACAGAAACACAAAAATCCCTCCAAAACAATCAGATTGCCAGGAGGCTCCTGACCCAAACCTCCCTCCCCTTTCCCCCTCTTGCCCTCCCTTCAGCAATAACCAGATCAATCCCTGTATATCTCACGTGGTAAATCTGGAGAGATCTGAGGTGAGATGTCAAAAAGACAACAAGGAGGTTAGAAGAATTAAAGGGTTAGGTTGGATTAGAGTTAAGGCAGAAGCAACCACAGACTGGCAGAGTGAAGGAGCAGAACAGCAACTGAGAACTGAGCAGTGTGTGAGCAGGGAGTGTCTGAGCTAGATTTTGACTAGATGCATTTCTCAGCAGAAGAATGAGTGACACAGGTTACTGTTGTTGGTTTTCTTTCTTCTCACAGCTAAGGATTTAATTTCTCTCAGTAAAATATTCCAATTAACCTCAAACCAGCACATTACTCATATTTGTTGTTATACTCTCTCATCCGTAGTTTAGTTTCTTTCTCATTAATTTCCCACAATTTAGTTCAGGTCTTCTGTGATTCTTACAGCAATCCAATAAAACATTCAAAGTGATGCTGTAAAACACCAACATTCTAATTGTTTTTAATACATAATGAAAGTAAAACAAAGAAAGAAACAAAGAAGCCTGTTAAGAAATTTAAGGTATTACAGTTTTTTCTTTTATTATTTTTTTTAATGATGAACCTGCAGTCTTTTCCCCTCCTCCTTTCTCCCTTTTCTGTTTTCCTTTTATTCTTCATTTTTCTTTTTCTTTTTTCTTTTTATCTTTCTTTTTTTTCCCTTTTTCTGTTCTTTCTTTTCTTTTTCTCCTTTTCTTTTTCTTTCTATTTTTCCTTTTTTTCTTTTTCTGTTTTATTTTTCTCCTCTTTTTTCCTTATTTTTTTCTTTTTCTCCTTTTTTGTTTTTTCCTTTTTCTCTGTTTTTTCTATCTTTTCTTTTTCTCCTTTTTTTCTTTTTTCTCTGCTTTTTGTCCTTTTTTCTTTTTCTCTGTTTTTTCTATTTTTTCTTTTTCTCTTCTTTTCTTTTTTCTTTTTTGTTCTTTTTCTCTATTTTCTTTTTTCTTCTTTTTTCTGTTTTGTTTTATCATTTTTCCCTTTTTGTTTTCTCTTTTTTTCCCCTTTTTTCCTTTTTTTTTCCTTTTTTCCTTTTTCCTTTTTTTCTTTTTTCTCTGCTTTTTGTCCTTTTTTCTTTTTCTCTGTTTTTTCTATTTTTTCTTTTTCTCTTCTTTTCTTTTTTCTTTTTCTTTTTTCTTTTCTTTTTCCTTTCTCCTTTTTTCTTTGTTTTCTTTTTTTGCCAGCATGCTTTTCCTGCTAACAATAAAGAAGTCAGTAAGCATCCCATGAAGTTTATGGTCTAAAAACTCCACACACACCTTCAGGTTTCCCTGCCACTTCCATTAGAAACACAGATTCACATCTGGCAAATAAAGTCAGCTCTCACTATCTGTGAGTAGAGAATGTGCTCTGTTGATCAGCCATGCTAGGGATACAAAGCCTCATGTCTAGCAGGGTGTTTAGTAATACATGAAGCACACCATGAATACAACTGTACTGCTTCCAGGGCTGGAACACACTCAGCAATCCAGCACCTACTTTCCCACAGAGTTCTGAGTAAGAGACTCTGCTGGATCCAAGTTTTCTCTTTGCACAAGCTTAAATTCACAACCCAGCGCTGAAGAAGAGCCTGAATCTCGCAAGCCCAGCACCAAAACAGGATTCCTTGCTGTGGTATTTCTGTATCCATACACAACAGACCCCTGTGCAGTTGTTTTATTTATTGGTTTCCATTACCCAGGACAGCTGAGCCCTCTCTTGCCCTGGACCATATCAAGATGTAGGAAGCATTGTGAACACTCTATACAGTTTGCATGATCAGATTCCAGACAAAGACCAGGGCTGATAAGGTATAGTTTTCCCTGCTGTTTAGCACAGCAGCCAAGGACTTAATCCAAAGTCTACTAAATCAGTGGGTATCTCTCTGCTGACTTTAAATCAAGAGCTAATAATGTAAAGCCAGAGAAATTCTTCTCTAGTTTACACATGAGAGGTGTGTGCTCTGAGTCAAAGCAGATGTTTGCAAGGGTTGAGTTGCCTTGATCAGTAAGTTCCACAGCAAGTAGATGCTGTCTAATGACTACAGAGGTTGCTTTGGGAATCAACTCCTTCCACATTAATTGGAGTGTTGTCTGAAGAGCAGTCTCAGCAGTCTGAGCATTAATTTTATTTGTAATTGGATATTTATCAATAAGAACAACTATTTGCACCATTTATTTCTTATGCATACCTTACAAATGGAGCAAATGAATAGCAAATTTCTATGTCATTTTAAAGGAACATTATAAGTAATGCATTAGGCCCTCAGAGACCACCTCTAAGTTAATATCTGTGTTAAAAACATAAGTATTTGATTGTATTTTGCAGCTCTCCTCAGACCCCATCTGCAGTCCTGTGTGCAGTTCTGGAGCCCCCAGCACAGGAAGGACATGGAAGTGTTGGAGTCAGTCCAGAGGAGGCCACCAAGATGCTCAGAGGGCTGCAGCAGCTCTGCTGTGAGGACAGGCTGAGAGAGTTGGGGCTCTGCAGCCTGGAGAAGAGAAGGCTTCCAGAAGACCTTAGAGTAGCCTTCCAGTATCTGAAGGGGGCTACAGGAAGGCTGAGGAGGGATTTTTGACAAGGTCTTGTAATGACAGGACAAGGGGCAATGGGTTTGAATTGGCAGAGGGGAGATTGAAACTGGATGTTAGGAGGAAGTTGTTTGCAGTGAGGGTGGTGAGACACTGGCACAGGTTGCCTAGGGAGGTTGTGGCTGCTCCCTCCCTGGAGGTGGTCAAGGCCAGGTTGGATGAGGCCTTGAGTGACCTGTTCTAGTGGGAGGTGTCCCTGCCTATGGCAGGGGGTTGGAACTAGATGATCCTTGAGGTCCCTTCCAACCTTACCATTCTATGATTCTATTACAATCACCAATTTCTCTTTCCTGAGAGAAAAACTGAAATATCTTACTAAGAAGGCAGAGAGAAAGAGGAAACAACAGTGTGAGGTCAAAGGGAAGTGTCTCTTCTTTTGTTTTGGTTTTTGTATCTCTTATCCTTCATTTGCACTCACAAAGAAATACCCTGCACTATATATAAAGGATCTGCAGCTTGAATCTGTTGCCCTCTTCTGCAGGTTCTGTGGGTTCTCTACTAGGAATACTCAGAAGTTTTGTCCTAAGTGGAGAAATACACAACAGAAATTAATTCAATCAGATTGTTCTAGTGCTGAGGGTTGAGCTGTCCTGAATGATGACTGAGCTTGAGTGACAGACTGTCCCCTTAGGTATTCAGGACAGAGACACACCACTGGCTTCATCAGAAATCATCTTGGGTCCTGCTTGCCTCACTAGGTGCAGTGGAGCATCATTAACACTCGGTGAGCCCCTTAGTGAGGATGCTAACAGCACCACTCCCTCTTCTTGCCAGGGCTGTCCCAACACAGGACACTCCTGACACCCAGAGGAGGAGAACAAGGATGGTAGCTGTACCTGGAGTTACTCTGGGAGAAAATCTGATGGGTGTGAAACTTGTTAAGGAGAATTTTCCTGGATTCACTTGATTTAGCACCCTCTGGAACCAAAACATTTTCAATGACCACAGAGAATTAGCTCAATCTGTCAAAAGTTCACAACTCCATCCTGGCACCAGGTAGTACTGCCAGCAGTATATGAGACACTGTACTTTAGCTTACACATCTTTTACACATACAGATGCAGACCACTCAGCTGTGGCCTACACAACAAACAACAGAGGAGAGCAAATGGGTTGCACAACTCTAACATAAAATAGCTGATGTTCAGTAAGACCATCACAAGAAGCATATGGCATTAGAAGCATACAAAAAGAGAAACAGAAGAAGAGAAAAAGAAAATGGAACTCAGTCCAAGAAGATTCTTGGAGTTGTCTCAGCATTTTCTAAGTGCATAGGAGATGAAGGTTCACACTTCCCTACATTTGTGTACTTAATCTCTAGGCTATAAATCTTTTCTCAGATTACTAACTGAGCTAACTTTCTTCTATTCCAGACATAAAATCATTCACTGGTGCTCTTTTGTAAGATCATGTTCTTCATGACAAGAAGGCCCTAAAGCTCATGTATTTGAAGTTGAATTAAAGCCAGCTCAGCGAATTAATATGCTGTGATATGATTATAAGGAGAAGTTGGGCTGCTACAGACAAGTAACTTTGCAGCCCTTCATCCTCCTCAGCTGCCAGCATCCTGTGTATCAAACATCCCATATCCTGTGCAGCTAGAGAGCTGTTCTGTCAGCAGGAGTAAGACCTTTGTCTCAGTCTCTGTGGCATCCTATATATGTTAAAGCAAACCTTTTGTCATAGCGAGTGGAAAGTGAGAGCCACAAAGGTATTTTGTGTGTGATGTGATCTACTCTGCCACTGGGGTCCTTTTGTTTTCATTCTGCAAATCCCTTTCCCATAGATAGAAGTAGTTTAGGCTCGAGGTGAGGAGAAAGTTCTTCACTGAGAGAGTCATTCCCCACTGGAATGGGCTGCCCAGGGAGGTGGTGGAGTCACTGTCCCTGGAGGTGTTCAAGGCACGTTTGGACGTGGCACTTGGTGCCATGGTCTAGTCTTGAGGTCTGTGGTAATGGGTTGGACTTGATGATCTTTGAGGTCTCTTCCAACCTTGCTGATACTGTGATACTGTGACATATTTAATAGATGCATTTGGCTTCATACATCCTTTGTTTCCATGTGCTTGAGGCACACTGTACTGTGCTTGTAAGACAAGAGAATCTCCCAAATAACAGCAGTAGTGAAAAGCTTTTATTACCAACAGAAAGCTGAATTACCAACCCCCCAAACCCTTCTGTCCAGAGGCACATTTTGTTATGCTTTAAATATTCCAAGAAATATTCCACAGAGATGATAGGTGCTAGAGTATGCAAGCTTCTTCCTTACCCTACCTTTAAGGATTTCTACCACAAGGAATGAAAGGCCTTTGAATTTTCCAATTAAATTAAGATCAGCTTTAGAGATCCTTTAGTGCAAGCTAGCTTAAGATGAAAGCGAAACAGAGAAAGTATTTACCAAATGCAAGTAATACAACTGAAAAAGCTTCAGAAAGTGATGAGCTGAAGTGGAAGTAGAACACCACATCTATCTGCTACTTAGAGAAGCTCTGAAGTTCCCTCTTGCCCTGCAGTATGCAGCTGCCAAGCTGATTAGATGCTTCATGGCCTTGTCAGTCTCATTCTGTGCAAAACTTCTGTCCTTACCTTACCTCACCTCACAGAAGGTTAGATTTGCTGACTCCTTTTCCTTTTCATGCCCTAATTTTTTTTTTTTTCTGTAGGGTAATGCTGAAATGCAAAAGCAGCTCCTCCTTCTGTTCTTCCAAACTATTGCTTGCCTCCTTCTGCTTTGGAAGCACCTTGGGTATGCCCAGATAAGGACACCTCTTGCCCCTAAACTGAACAGAATGTTCTGATGGCTGAGCCCTGTAAAGGGAAGCACTCCATTATCATTCAAATGGCAGTGTGAGTCCTTTCACCAAGCCCATGTATTTTCATATAAAAGTATAATTTGATAATTATATCTTATGCAGTTATACTGCCAGAATTAACACACAGAAATCATTACTGGCTTTCATTAGGAAGTGGCTATAATGGTAACTAATTGTTTCAGAATATTAATGGATTTTCTGGATCACTACCTCCTAATCTTGTTATTCAGTCCTAAGACAAAATTGTTTTCTTCATGTTACACCAAAGAGTCTGTGTTTTCACTGCATCAGAGAATATTAAAGATGGGAAGGGAGCTGCAGTGATCACCCAGTCCAAGCCCCCTGCCAAAGCAGGATCACCTGGGGCAGGCTGCACAGGAAAGCATCCAGGTGGGGTTAGAAAGCTTCCAAAGGAAAAGACTCCACAAGCTCTCTGGGCAGCCTGTTCCTGTGCTCCAGCAGCCTCACAGTAGTGTCTCCAATTAAACTAAGTGCTGCATATTTCAAATTTCATTCACTCTCAGGCAAAGGAAAGGTCTGTAGAGAAGCAAGGAGGCTCAGGGACCACCGCTTCTGCACGCTGGAAACACTGAGACAGATGCACAGGAGCTCACCATGGCCAGGGCAGAGTAATACTAAGTTTTTCCTTTCTGCCAAGAGTCAGCATTACCATAGAATCATAGAATGGTAAGGTTGGAAGGGACCTCAAGGATCATCTAGTTCCAACCCCCTGCCATAGGCAGGGACACCTTCCACTAGTACAGGTTACTCAAGGCCTCATCCAACCTTTATTTTTTATTACCTTTATTTTTTTATACCTTTATTTTTTATTTTCCTAGGGCAAGGACTCAGCTCACTTTTGTAAAATGAGAAGGAAAAATAAAAAAGATACAACAACAAAACCAAAGCACTCCTGAAAACCAATTAGGAGAACTCTGGGTCTTAAGCAAGATGTCAGCTGCTAAATGGCCTCATCTTCTCTGTGCTACTTCTCCAATGCTGCCTTCAGAGTGTGATGAAGTCAGGGGAAAAGGTAGCAGGAGGCCTTAACAGGGATGTAAGTCCCTTTGCCCAAGCAGCCCTTCCTCCCACATGCATTTCAGTTCCAACCTTAGAGATGAAATGTTTGCATTCTACCACACTTTTGTTAACAGAATTAATTATTAACGTCATCAAGAATTAGTAAAATAAACCCTGTCTAGACAATTTCCCTTGATATGACCTTACAGTGGGGTTTTTTTTTATTATTATTATTATTATTTTAATAAATAAATAATAATTTTAAAAGTGATTGCTTCACCTAGGGTATATTTTTCTTTTGGATAGTTGATATTTTACCTTTGGGAATGAATATTTTAGAAACATAATCTGAGGACATCTAAGGGTTGTAAAGTCTAGGGCTGACACACCTCAGTGTTTAACAGCTTTGTGCTCTCTATCTTGCATTTAAAGGCACCAGAGCATGCCATTATGAGACCATAATGCACACTCTCTCATGTCTTCTAACTTAATTGGGTCACCCAATTTGCCCATCTCCTTAAGTGCAATGGTTAACACTCTATTTCTTACCTTTCATTTTTCCAGGTTGCTTTTGAAACCCTCGAGGGAAGGTTCTCACACTGCTTTTGTTGCAGGATTATTTCACATTCCAGTGTTGTTCCTTGAATTGTTTTAATTTACCTAATGCCATTTTTATTTTATATCAGACTAAAGCACTGGTTTTTTGCATGTCCATAAGGATTTCACCTTCCCTTATCACCTCAATTTCTCCTTTGTAATTTCTATTTCTCTCTGCCTTTGGCAAATAGATACATATTTATAACTCTAAACTTAAAATGTTTGATTCCTTCATCATCTAGGATTTTATTTTAATTAAAAATTGTGGAACCTTTCAACAGTTCCTGTGGTCCAGCACCCTCACAGTAAAGAAGTGGATCTTCATGTTGAGGCAGTTAAAGGTATCCTCATGTTGAAGCAATGAAATCTAAACATCAGCATGGCTTACATTCCTTCTCTCACCCACAGCCTGGCCTGAAAAACACCTCAAATTAGTTGGCAATTTGTAGTTACACCTAAACAGAAATAGCTACTCTTGCTTCCTTCTTCATGGGCTGGGGGCTACAATCCAAACTTAAATGCTCTGCAAAGGTCTTCTGAGATAGTCAACAACTACCTGAAGGGATGCTGTGGAGAGGCTGCTGCTGGGTTCTTCTCTCAGGTCATTAGAGACAGAACAAGGGGGAATGGCCTCAAGCTGAGGCTGGGGAGGTTTAGATTGGACATTAGGAAAAAGTTTTTTCATGGGGAGAGTGGTCAGGGACTGGAATGAGATACCCAGGGAGTGATGGAGTCACCTACCTTGGATGTGTTTAAGGGTCATTTGGATGTGGTGCTTAGGGATACGGTTAAGGGTTAAGGTGAATCTCATACAGTAGGGTTATAGGTTGGACTTGGTGATCCTGAAGGGCTTTTCCAACCTGGATGTTTCTGTGAATATCTGGAGTTACAGGCTCACAGGATGTCAGGGGTTGGAAGGGACCCAAAGAGATCAGCCAGTCCAACCCCCCTGCCAGAGCAGGACCAGACAATCTAGCTCAGGGCACACAGCAACACACCCACACAGGCCTTGAAAGGCTCCAGAGAAGGAAACTCCACAACCTCCCTGGGCAGCCTGCTCCAGGGCTCTGTCATCCTCACTGAAAAGAAGTTTCTCCTCATATTGAGGTGAAACCTTCTGTGTTCATTTGTACCCATTGCTCCTTGCCTTATTGCTGTGGACCACCAAAAATAGTTTGGCCCCCTCCACTTGACACCCACCCCTCAGATATTGATAAGCATTGATCAGATCCTCTCTCAGCCTTCTCTTCTCCAGACTAAAAAGCCCCAGGGCTCTCAGTCTCTCTCCATACAGGAGCTGCTCAAGTCCATCAATCATCCTTGTGGCTTTCTGCTGGACTCTCTCCAGTAGGTCCCTGTCTCTCCTGAAGTGGGAAGTCCAAAATTTGACACAGGATTCCAGGTGTGGTCTCACTAAAGCAGAGTAGAGGGGGAGAAGCAGCTCCCTAGCCCTGCTGGACACACTTTTCTTGATGCACCCCAGGATGCCATTGGCTCTCTTGGCCACAAGGGCACATTGCTGGCCCAGTGTATCCAGCATATTACCAGTGTTTACAGCAAAACGAGCCACTTACTTGCACATGTTCAAAAAGCCAATGCAAAATTATTATATTCTTTAACAACTCTATTCCAGGCCCCAA
>WBNM01028516.1:0-31471 GCA_013399055.1 Ramphastos sulfuratus | reverse complement strand
ACATACATAAACACACACACACAGATATATGTGTGTGTATATCTATAATATATATTAAAAAAAATTGTTAAGCTAATTTTGCTAATTAACCCCCCCCAGGCAGACCCCAACTCTCCTTACCATTAATTTGATCCTGGGACAGGAATTTTGCCTGGTCGGTGGAAGCAGGGAAAGAAAAGTAGAGGGAGGGGAAAAAAAAAAAAAAAAAGGAAAGCAAAGAACATTCAGCTTAAAAATCAGGAGGTGTGGAGCCAGGAGGGAGCAATCTGGTACCAACCTAACCCCTTCCCTCACCATTGTTTTGGGGCCTTCCCGGTGCTGTGTGGTGCTGGTTGGGTTTGGAGGGTGTCTGGAGCTACTTTTCTCCACGATTAAGGGCTAAAGTCCTGCAGCGTGGGGTGGAGCGCGGCCGGGCTGTAATAAATACCCCGCTGCCATGGCTACCAGACCTGATCCCTGCCAGGGCTGCAGCCTGCTGCCAGCACAGCTCCTGCTCCCACGCCCTGCTGCCAAGGGCTCTTCCTGGACTGCACAAAGCCTTGGGACGCTCCTGGTGGGACCCTAAGCGGCGATGTGGACGCGGCGCTTCGGGACGTGATTTAGTGGCCGTGGTGGTGTTGGGTTGATGGTTGGACTTGGTGATCTCAGAGGTGTTTTCCAGCCAAAAGAAGTCTGTGATTCCGTGGTGCTGTCTGGAAGGAGTGGAACAAGAGCTTCCTGTGGTTGGAGTTTAGGGGTTTTTGGAGTCATTTTGGGTTGTTCTTCACAGAGAGAGTGATTGGCATTGGAATGGGCTGCCCAGGGAGGTGATGGAGTCACTGTCCCTCGAGGTGTTCAAGAAAAGACTGGATGGGGCACTTGGTGCCATGATCTAGTTGGTTGGATAGGGCTGGGTCGATAGGTTGGACTGGATGAGCTTGGAGGTCTCTTCCAACCTGGCTGATTCTATGATTCTATGATTTTAGGTCACCAAGCTTGAGCAGAAGATGTTTGGTGATCTCGAACAGCTGCACACCTTGCACAAAGCTTTGCTGCTGGCAGATAAATGAGAGGAGGCCTCTTTCTCTCTGCCACTCCCTGACAGGAGGTTGAGATGAGGTAGGGGCTGGTCTCCTCTCTATAGTATCAGGTGATAGAATGAGAGGTGCTAGAACATGTCCAGAGAAGAGCAACAAAACTGCTGAAAGGTCTGGAGAACAGGTCTGGTGAGGAGCAGCTGAGGGGAACTGGGGTTGTTTAGTCTGGAGAAAAGGAGGCCTCAAGTTGCACCAAGGGAAGGTTTAGGTTGGACATAAGGAACAATTTCTTTCCTGCAAGAGTGGTCAGGGATTGTAACAGGCTGCCCAGGGAGGTGGTGGAGTCAGCATCTCTAGAGGTGCTCAAGAAGCCTGTGGACACAGCACTTGGGGAGATGGTTTGGTGGGCATGGTGGTGTTGGTTGGATGGTTGGACTGGATGATCTTGGAGGTGTTTTCCACTCTTAATGATTCCATGACCACACTGGTTGGTATCTGCTGTGAGAGTACAGCTTTGATGTTCACTGCTGGAGGGATTTTACTGGAGGAGAAGGAGTAGAAGTGAATTAAGGCTTTGCATGATCCTGACTGAGGTTGGTGCAGGGTGATGGGCATCACTGGCACCGTTGCTGTGCCCTGTGTGGTGTGTTTGCAGGGAAAACAGGGGTATTAGATGTGCCAGCTGCAAACCTGGAGGAGCTGGGACACTGATGGGGTTTTTTTTGAGGTGGTTTAAAAGGTCTGAGTTCTTATTTGTTAGTGTTTGCTGAGCTAATCTGCTTGGGAGCAAACGGCCTCCAGGACTGCCAAGTCTTGTTGAAGCCCTAAGGAAATGATGCTGAGGGAAAGGGAAGGCTGCAGAGAGCCAGAGAGCATCAGAGGTTTGAACTTGGGTGTGTGGGGGAGGAAGAGCCTCCAGCTGTTGTGGGCAGCTCAAACAGCCATGTGTGCTTATGTCTTCTGCTCCCTTCCAGCACTACACTCAGCTGACCTTCAAGTCTCATGAATCTATGATTTTATCCCATCCTATCCTCTGCAAAAACAATCACAGAATCCCAGACTGGTTTGGGTTGGAAGGGACCTTAAAAAGGTCATCTAGCCCAAACTCTTCCAGTCAACAGGGACATCTGCAGCTAGAGCAGGTTGCTTAGAGCCCCAAGCAACCTGACCTGCAATGGGTCCAGGCATGAAGCATCTCTCACCTCTCTGGGCAACCTGGGCCAGGCTCTCACCACCCTCAGTGTCAAACATTTCTCCCTTCTCTCTAGTCTAAAGAGCTGAGTCAGGAGCTTGGCTGGGGGCTCCTGGGTGTGGGACAGGTGATGTTCTGGCTCTCCAGAGCCACCAGTGCTTGAAGCATCCTGAAAAGAAACCCAATGACTATGCAGGCAGGGCTAGCATGTGTGTGTGGGATGAAGTACCTGATGCCAGGCTGTGCCAGAAATCCAGACCCAAGAGCAAGATACTGAATGGCTGAAGTGACTGTAGCATGGACCAGACCTTTCCCAGGATAGACCCTGCCCTGTGACAGTGACACAGTCAGGATCCTTCAACATCATGGGCTGAAGATTCTCCCTCCAAGGAGCTGCTTGAGGAAGCAACATGATCACTTGGCTCTTACCAGACATTTTTCTTCAGCCACCTGGATTCCATCACACTGGGCTTCCATACAACTTTTACAGACATAAACCATCACAGGGCTGCAGCTGCATTGAAGGAGCTCAGCTCCACCACCTCAGGCTGCAGAAGTGGTGAGTGAGAACAGAAGCCCACACAGAACCTACAAGAAGGAGGCTGACCCTGGAGCTCACCCCCAGCCTGATGCTCTTTGTGGAGTGTGCTTGAGGGGAATTGGCCCTGCCTGCATCCAGCAGTGAGGGCTCGACCCCAGTGCTGATGGCCAGGAGCACAGGAGGACTTTGAGGAGTCACAGCTGAGCAGACCTGTGGTGAAGATCTAAGGTAAGGAGGCTCAGCCCCTTCCCAGCATGGTTACTGGGCTGGGAGCAGCGTGGGAAGAGCAGAGAAAGCTCTGCCTGCCAAGACATGGGGACAGTGAGAGTGCTCAGACTTCCTGGCAAATCACTGCTGTTAGAGGCTNCATTCTATGATTCTGTGTTCTCTTGGATGCTGGTGGTGGGGTGGGAGTTCACCAGTGGTAGAGCCTGGGGTGCTGCACCCCTGCTTCAGTACAGGAGGGGTTTGGCACTGTCCTGTAAGCACATGGCAAAGTCCAACATGGAACTGTGCAGTTGTGAAGGCTGGTGAGTGGAGAGGAGTCTTGTGTCCAGTTCTGGGCTCCCCAGTTCTAAAGAGGCAGGGAACTACTGGAGGGAGTCCAGTGGAGGCTACAAAGATGCTGAGGGGTCTGGAGTAGCTCTATGAGGAGGAAAGGCTGAGAGCCCTGGGGCTGCTGAGCCTGGAGAAGAGCAGCCCCAGAGGAGATCTGCTCAATGCTCAGTAAGAGATAAAGGGTGGGGGGGCAAGAGAATGGGGCCAGACTCTTCTTGTCAGTGGTGCCGAGTGACAGGACAAGGGGCAATGGGCACAAAATAGAATGCAGGAGATTCCATTTGAAGATGAGGAGAGACTTGTTTGGTGTGAGGGTGCTGGAGCCCTGGAGCAGGCTGCCCAGAGAGGCTGTGGGGTCTCCTTGTCTGGAGAGCTTCCAAATCTTCGTGGCCATTGTGATGCTGGGCAAGCTGCTGTGGGTGCCCCTGCTGTAGCAGGGAGGTTGGACTGGATGATCTCTAGAGGTCCCTGCCAACCCCCACCATATTGGGAGGAAAACCAGACCAGAACCAGTAAACCCTGAGGAGACAGCCCTCCTACAGCCCTGGCTTTAAAGTGTTAAGTCACAAAGAATATTTTCCCCTGTGGGTGAAACTCCCCCTGACTGGGTGTAGTTAACAGATGACATCTCTTGCAGCTGATGTTGGTCAGGAATTTATTTGAAATACATCTACATTAGAAAAACTAGATATATATATAATTTTTTTTTTTTTTAAATTCATCTTCTTTAAATCACTCTAAAATATCAAAACTTATAAACTTTCCTTTGCTGCGTGGAGGTTGCTCATGTGCAGGGTGTAAAATGCCCAGGGCTCAGGGATATAGATGACACCAGGGTACTTCTTCCTGAGAATTTTGTCATTCCATAGCCAAACCACCCAGAGAGCAATGAGGACCAATGTGATGATGAAGGAGTAGAAGAGAAACAATCCATTGCTGTCCAGGACGAGCCCTTTGCGTTTCTGGTGCATCACTAGAGCCATCATAGCAAAGAAAGTGAAGATGTAGAGGATGAAGATCTGACCCTCTGTCACCAGGTACCTGCAAAGCAAAAGAAAAAATCTGTTAGTGCCCACCCTGGGAGAAAGCATGGAGTGAGGGCAGCTCCCAGTGCTTTGTTTCAGCTGTGGGAAGCATCTCCCCTTCTTCCTGCTNCTCTATTAAAATATTCCAATTAGCCTCAAACCAGCACAACAGCCAAAGAATCTCTGCTGCTTCCTCCTGCCAGCTTCCAAGCTGTGATTTGTTTTCATGTTTCTTATCAGTAATTTAGCAACTGGGCTATGAGGAGAATGGGTAAAGAGATACATGCCCAGTATGGGACTGGAAAGGTGCTTGGGCTCAGGTTGTGACAGGGATGCTTCAAAGCAGAACCAAAGGCAGGATCTGCCTCTGACCCGTGGATTTGTGCTCATTCAGCCCCCAAATCCACTGCTTTCCCCCATGCTGTGTCAGGCAGTGGGTGGGTGTTAGCAGAGAGGAGGAGGAATCACACTCCATGCTTCTTCAAGCTCAGAGATTCAGAAACAGGAAGGGAGTGCAGTGGGGTAACTGGAAACTGACCAAATCATCTTGATGATCAAAAATTAATTTACTGTATAAAAAGGGTCTCAGCAGGGGGGGCAAAGCCACAGGCAAGAGAGAGAACATCATCCCCGCAGAGGAATGAAGGAGTTGTTTGGCTGCCATCAGGGAAAGCATTTGGGAAGATGAAGCTAATGAAAATGGGAAATAAATAAGACCTCTCTCAAAAGGCCATTTGGAGCTGCAGGGTGAACTGAGGAGGCAGCTTCTGAGCACCAGGCAGGCCTGAGCTCTGTGTAAAATGCCTGGGCAATTGGTGAGAGCATCCTCGTTCTCACCAACAAGCTGAGACCTGGTGGAGGAGCTGCAAGCACCTGGTGACCACCCCAAAATTCTCAAGGAACCATCAAACAGCACAGGGAGCAGCAGGCTTGGAAGGGATGCAGATGGCCAAGTGAAGGCTGGAAGCTGGAGCTCCATCAGTAGCAATCACAGACTGGTTTGGGTGGGAAGGGACCTCCAAAGCTCATCTAGTCCTACCTTCCTGCAGTCACCAGGGACATCTGCAACTACAGCAGGTTGCTCAGAGCCCCAGACAACCTGACCTGCAATGGGTTCAGGGGTGGGGCAGGGGTGGTGGTCTCATGGGGAAGGCTTTGAGGAGCTATCCTTGAGATGAGGACTGCTGTGATGTACTGGTGTGAGTAACAGGTACCAAGCAACCTGGGACAGGCTCTCACCACCTTCAATGTCAAACATTTCTTCCTTCTCTCCAGTCTAAATCTCCCTTTTAGCTTAAACCATCCCCACCTTGGTCTGGCTGTGGATGAAGAAACATCCCAAGGAGGGACAGCAGTGTTGCTGTGTGAGCCTCAAGTTGTCCCAGCTTGCACAGGCTGCAAATTTTGATGAGATTTGATTTGATTTTCAAGACCTGCAGAGCAAAAGCTGTAGCAGGTTCTGCTCTGGGTACTGGGAAACCCCTTGGCTGCATGCTGTGGGGCTGTTTGTGGTTCTCCCTCTTCATCCCTCACCCATCCAGACTGAGCAGAAGCCACTTACCAGTAATAAAGGCTGCTGGGCCCCATCAGAAGCAAGGCAGCCACTGGCATCCTGCTTTCTTCTTCAACAGGGGTGAAGCAGCCAGTGAAGTAGATAAAGAGTATCAGGAAAAAAGGGATATACCTGGAAACAAACAACTCCAATGGGTGGTGTGACCTTGGAAGGTGTTTAAACTCCCCTCCCAAATCCAAACCAGGCTCCTAGGCAATGCCTCTGCTCAGCTGGGAATTAATTTGGTGACCTACTCTGGCCCCACATCCTCAGGCAGGTGAAGCAGCAGGTAACTGGGGTGCTGTGAGATCACAGCTCTGGCCAGACAACACAAGAAGGGTTGGTGGTGCCTAGTGCAGGGCTAGGGCACGTCCTGGCTGCACCAAGTCATGCAGATCATGAGTCCCCTGGGATCTCACAGGGAAAGCCCAAGTTTGGTGATGAGGTCAAACACTGGAGCTCAAGAGCTCCATCAAACAATTCTGTTTGTTACACTCCCAGGCTCCAAGGGGCTGTGTGGGAGCGTTGGGTTGTGTTAAAAGCTGCACTGCAGGACTGCAGCAGGACCACAGTTTCAGGGACCTCAAAGAGGCCTTTTTTTTTATTTGGAATCACAGAATAGTTTGGGTTGGAAGGGACCTTTAAAAGTCATCTAGTCCAGCCACCCTGCAGGGGAAAAACAAAAGCATTTGCTTGCTTCATAGTGCTCAAGGGAGGGGATCCTGTCTCTCTGCTCTGCTCAGACCCCACCTGCAGTGCTGGGGCCAGCTCTGGAGTCCTCAGCATAGGAGACATGGCCTTGCTGGAGCATTCCAGAGGAGACCAGGTCCCTTCCCAGCTGGTATTCCACAATAAAAACAATCTAGCCCTTTATATGCTGCCAGATAACCTTGAGATAGCTCAGAGCAGAGGGAAAGCTCTCCCCTGTCAGGCTTTGCTGGTTTACTTGCTGTTATGGCATCACAGAATCCCAGACTGGTCTGAGTTGGAAGGGACCTCTAAAGGTCACCTCTAGTCCAACCCTGCTGCAGATAGCAGAGACAGCTGCAACTCGAGCAGGTTGCTCAGAGCCCCAAACAACCTGACCTGCAATGGGTCCAGGGATGGGGCAGCTCCCACCTCTCTGGGCAACCTGGGCCAGGCTCTCACCACCCTCAGGGGCAAACCTTCCTTCTCTCCAGTCTGAATCTCCCTGTTTTGGTTTCAACCATCACCCCTTGCCCTGTCACAACAGGCCCTGCTCAGAAGTCTGTCCCCAGCTTTATCAGTACTGAAAAGCCATAAGCAGGCCTGAGACAGAGACACATCAAGGGGGACCCAGTGGCTTTCCAGGGAGGAGATGACTGTAATCTCTCTGGCTATCAGATCTTTATCCCCTGCCAGCTTTCCTCAGCTGTGTTTTATTTTTTTCTGGCTATTAAGCTCAGATCAGATCCGCTCTGCCCTTCCTTGTGCTCTGCTCTGAGGCTGCACATGGGCTGCCAATTGCTTACCACATGGAGTGACCTAAATATTCATCGTAGTAGTAGAGGAGCTCAAAGGAATCAATCTGCAAGGCAACCAGGAGAGAATTAAGAGGGCAGAGGGAACAGGAAGTTATTAAGTGAGAANAAAAAAAAAGGCTCTTACCAGGGTCTCTGGCTTCAGGTTCTTGATGATGGGATTCTCTCTTACAGACAGGTGATGCTGATAGCCACTGAAAATCAGGCGATGGTTCACCGAGTCTCCTACCAGGTGGATGCTGGCTCCCATGACAAACATGATGATGCTGACATAGATCATTGATCTTGGTAAGGTCTTGGGGGATCTCTCAATGAGCTAAAAACACAGAGATGGCTTCATCATCAATGAATCTTCCAATGGCTTGGGTTGGAAGGGACCTCAAAGGTAATCTACTTCCAACGCCCCTGCCATGGGCAGGGACACCTCCCACTGGACCAGGTTGCTCAAGGCTTGGAACAACTTCAGGGTTGAAGCCTCTACAGCTTCTCTGGGCAACTTGTTCCAGTGCCTCACTACCCTCACAGTGAAGAATTTCTTCCTTATATCTAATCTGAATCTACCCACTTCCAGTTTAAACCATTATTTGACACAAGAGTCCCTCCTCTCTTTCCTGTAGGCCCTTTTAAGTGCTGGAAGGCTGCTTTTAGGACTCCCTGCAGTCTTCTCCAGGCTGAACAACACCAACCTGCTTAGCATGTCCTCACAGGGCAGGTGCTCCAGCATTCTGATCATTTTTGTGGCCCTTCTCTGGACCTGCTCAAGCATATAAGGTCGAGGAGACCTTAGAGTAGCCTTCCAGTATCTGAAGGGGGCTACAGGAAGGCTGGGGAAGGACTATTTACTGTCTTGCAATGACAGGACAAGGGGCAATGGGTTTGAACTGGCAGAGGGAAGATTTAGACTGGATGTTAGGTGGAAGTTCTTTCCAGTGAGGGTGGTGAGACACTGGCACAGGTTGCCCAGGGAGGTTGTGGCTGCTCCCTCCCTGGAGGTGTTCAAGGCCAGGTTGGACGAGGCCTTGAGTAACCTGTGCTAGTGGGAGGTGTCCCTGCCTGTGGCAGGGGGTTGGAACTGGATGATGGTTGAGGTCCTTTCCAACCTTACTATTCTATGATTCTATGGTTCTATATCCATGTCTTTCTTCTGCTGGGAGCCTCAGCACTAGACAAAGCACTCCAAGTGGGATCTCATAGGAATGGAGTAAAGAGGAAGAATCTCAGCCCATCAGCCACCCTTCTCTTGATGCTCCCCAGGACAGGATGGGCTTTCTGGGCTGTGAGCACACATTGCCAAGTCACATTCAGGTTTTCCTCCATCAAGACTCCCCAGTCCTTTTCTGCAGGACTGCTCTCAATCCACTCATCACCCAGCCTGTTAAGTGCTTGGGATTGCCCAGGCCCAGGGCCTTGCACTTGGGTGAGCAGCAAGGAGGTACCAGCAGAGATGTGCAACAAATTCTGCCCTCTCTGACCTTATGATGCTTTGCAAAACACTGGCACAGGTTGCCCAGGGAGGCTGTGGCTGCTCCCTCCCTGGAGGTGTTCAAGGCCAGGTTGGATGAGGCCCTGAGTGACCTGTGCTAGCGGGAGGTGTCCCTGCCTATGGCAGGGGGGTTGGAACTGGATGATCTTTGAGGTCCCTTCCAACCTAAACCATTCTATGATTACAAAACCAAGGAAGAGGCCAGCAGAAAGCTGCAGGTTGTGCTGCTCTAACAGGCATGAGTTGCTGCCCATAGTGGCCAGCAGCCTGTCCAGGAAAACCCAGTTGTGCCCCCAGGGAAAGTGGTGTGATCACACCAGAACCAGCTGCTCTAACTGCAGCTGCTTCCCTATAACTGAGGACCAATGACAGGACAAGAGGTAGTAGGCATGGATTTGGACATAGAAAATTCCATCTAAACATAAAAAAAACTTCTTTACTTTGAGGATGGCAGAGCCCTGGAGCAGACTGGCCAGAGTGCTGGTGGAGTCTGGAGACTTTCAAGGCCCACCTGGATGTGTTCCTGGATGATCTGCTTTAGGTGACCCTGCTTTGGCAGAAGGGCTGGAATTGATGATTTCCAGAGGTCCCTTCCAACCCCCTACCCTGCTGGGATTCTGTGATTCCCTAAATGCATCTCAGGTGCATTTCCACCTGGCTTCCAGGTTCAAGCACACACTTTTATCCTTGCTTGCAACAGGCAGAGTGGCTGGAAAACTGCCCAGCAGAAAAGAACTTGGGGGTGTTGGTCAACAGTCAGCTGACCATAAGCCAATGTGTGCCCAGGTGGCCAAGAAGGCCACAGGATCCTGGCCTGAATCAACAATGGTGTGACCAGGAGGAGCAGGGAAGTGATCATGCCCCTCTACTCGGCAATAGTGAGGCCAAGGCTTGAGTACTGTGTTCAGTTTTGAGCCCCTCACTCCAAGAAGGACCTTGAGGTGCTGGAGTGTGCCCAGAGAAAGGCAATGAAGCTGGTGAAGGGTCTGGCGAACAGCTCTGGTGAGGAGCAGCTCAGAGTACTTGGGTTCTTCAGAAAAAGAAGCTGAGGGGAGACCTTCTGGCTCTCTCTAACTCCCTGACAGGTGGGAACCAGGTGGGGAAGGAACAGGTGATAGAACAAGAGAAAACAGGCTCAGGTTGCACCAGGGGATATTTAAGTTGGACATTAGGAAAAAAAAATTCTTTCCTGTAAGAGTGGTCAGGCAGTGGAAAAGGCTGCCCAGGGAGGTGGTAGAGTTCCCATCCCTGGAGGTGTTAAAAAGAAAAAAGTAAGGACATGGCACTCTGGGACATGATTTAGTGGGCATGGTGGTGTTGGGTTGACAGTTGGACTTTGCTGATCTCTGAGGTCTCTTCCAACCTCAGTGATGCTAAGATTCTATGAGACTCACAATTGTTACACCTCCCTGCAAAGCAGCACCCTACCCTGAGTCAATGCTTGAGTCCTTGAGTAACCTGTACTAGTGGGAGGTGCAGGGGGTTGGAACTAGATGATCCTTGAGGTCCCTTCCAACCTTACCATTCTATGATTCTATGGTTCTTTGCTTGGACTCAGTCGGTGATCTGCCTACTTCCGATGGAGTGCTCCAGAACTGCTTCACCAAATGCGCTCAGAAAGGGGGAATGAGAAACCAGCAGGCTGCAGCCTTCTCTGCTGAGCAGATCTGCAGGGCTGGCTGTGCCCTCCAGTGGTGGGAGAGCCTCCAGCAGCATCCAGCCCAGCACATGCACTTCACTCCCCGGCCAAGAGACGCGGGCTTCTTTCTACTTCTCTGCTGCGTACTTTTTAGAGGACTCTGGTTGAACTGGGTGGGTTTTTTTTTTCTCTCTTTCCCCCTGAAAGGAACCGGATTCACCTCTCTGTGTCCTTGCTTCTGAAGAGGAAGCTGCATTTAACCTCCTATCTAGAAATATCTAATGGCCAGCAAAACCGGTTGAGGCAACCACTTGAGCACCAGCTTCAGTGAGAGGCTCTCCCTGCACCTTCTCCTGGTCTCCTTAGGTCTGGGTGGAGGCATGGAGGTAAGGTTGGCAGGGAGCCTGCTGTTACTCAGAGCCTGGGGCAAGCTGCTGCAAGCCTGGCTGGGGATGAGGAGCAGGAGTTCTCTCCAGCAAGATGCTCCTCACTCTGCTTGCAAAGCTGGGAAGACCTCGAAGGTAAATCTCAGGGTTTGGAGAGGACTCCAAGCCAGGCTTGGGAATCACAGGTCAGAGGGGGACACATCAGCCCAGCCCGAGGATCAGCTGGAGCCACCTTCACTCCCCTCCTGTCTCTGCTGATAAATCAGCTTTGCAGCTCTTCATAAAACAACCAAAAGCTCCTTATTTGGATTTAATTTTGAGGCTTAACTTTCCCTTTCTCTGTGACCGCTCTGTGAACGTCAGAGGAGGCAGAGAGGACAAGGACAGCTCTCATCTGATGGGAAAGGATGGTGGGACATGTCATAGAATGGTAAGGTTGGAAGGGACCTCAAGGATCATCCAGTTCCAACACCTCCCACTAGTACAGGTCACTCAAGGTCTCATCCAACCTGGCCTTGAACACCTCCAGGGAGGTCGTGGAGCACAGAATCACCCAACGTGATCTTTGATCACGTTGGGTGATTCTGTGCTCCACAACCTCCCTGGGCAACCTGTGCCAGTGTCTCACCACCCTCACTGGAAAGAACTTCCTCCTAATATCCAGTCTAAATCTCCCCTCTGCCAGTTCAAACCCATTGCCCCTTGTCCTGTCATTGCAAGACCTTGTCAATAGTCCCTCCCCAGCCTTCCTGTAGCCCCCCTTCAGATACTGGAAGGCTACTCTAAGGTCTCCTTGAAGCCCTTAAGATCTCCTTGAAGCCTTAAGGTCTCCTCAAAGCCTTAAGGCCTATAAGGTCTCCTCAAAGTCCTCTGAGAGGACACTGGGCAAGAGAAATGCACCCTGAATAACAAATGGATTTTGGTTTTTTTTTGCTGTGGACCAGCTCTTTGTGCTGTCAACAAACCACCCCTTAGTGCTGTGCTGCCAGGGAAGTCCCAACCAGCAAATTTTAACCTGATGAGAGTCCAGCCTGAAGAAATGGGCTGTGTCAGATGGTGATGGGTCAGACCAAGCTTCAGAACTTCCACACTCCTCAAAAGACCAGATCACAATCACAGAATGTTAGGGGTTGGAAGGGACCTCAAAAGACCATCAAGTCCAACCCTCCTGGTGGAGCAGAGTCACCTAGAGCAGGTCACACAGGAAGGCAGACAGGTGGGCTTTGAATGTCTCCAGAGAAGAGGATTTCACAACCTGTCTGGGTTGTGTCCCAGAGCTCTGTCACCCTCACAGTGAAAAAGATTTTTCCCTATGTTCATGTGGAATCTGTGCTCCAGCTTGCACCCACTGCCCCTTGTCCTGTCATTGGACATCTCTGAGCAGAGCCTGTCTCCATCCTCCTGTCACTCACCCTTCACATCTTTATCAACATGAATAAGGTCACCTCTCAGTCTTCTCTTCTCCAAGCTAAAGAGCCTCAGCTCCCTCATACTTTCCTCATAAGGTTCCATTCCCTTCACCATCTTTGAATATTCCTTATTTGCCACACCAGCATTTATAAAAACAGAGAAACATTAAGGTTGGAAAAAACCTCCAAGCTCACCAAGTCCAACCTTCTACCTAACCTCTCCATGACCACTAGGCCATGTCCCAAGGTGCCACATCTACTTGTTTTCTGAACACCCCCAGGGATAGTGACTCCACCACCTCCTTGGGCAGCTTGTTCCAATGCCTGACCACTATTTAGAATCTCCCAGGCAGACTCAGGAGAGGGAGAATAATTTACAGTTTGGGCCATAATTCAATTTCCAGGTCGTAAAGGTTAAAATATCATTGCTTTCTTGTATCTTCTGGCAGCAAAATGTTTAACAGAAGAAGACTTCTGATGATGTGAGAGTCCTTAACCTCATGAATGGTTTATACAATTCAGCAGCTGACAGCTGAAGCAAGGTAAATTCAAGCTAAAGACACAATTCTAATGTCAAAGAGCAAACATAATTAAATTCTGAATGATTCAGAACATGCACTAAATTTCCAGCTGGCTCAGGAGGTCCATGGGTGGATGTTGTCTTTAGAACACCATACTGGGCACTGGAGAGGCCACACCTTGAATATTTGGTTCAGTTTTGGGCCCCTCACTCCAAGGACACTGAGGTGCTGGAGTGTGTCCAGAGAAGGCCAAGGAAACTGGTGAAAGGTCTGGAGAACAGGTCTGGTGAGGGACCTGGGGTTGTTTAGCCTGGAGAAAGGCGGCTGAGGAGAGACCTTCTGGCTCTCTACAACTCCCTGAAAGGAGGGTGCAGTGAGGTGGGTCTTGGTCTCTTCTCCCACTGAACAAGCGATAGGACAAGAGGAAATGGCCTCAGGTTGGCCCAGGAGATTTAGGTTTGATGTGAGGAACAATTTCTTTCCTGCAGGAGTGGTCAGGCATTGGAACAGGCTGCCCAGGGAGGTGGTGGAGTCCCCATCCCTGGAGGTGTTCAAGAAACCTGCAGACATGGCACTTTGGGATGTGGTTTAATGGCCAGGGTGCTCTTACCAAAAATGGTTGGACTCAATGATTTTAGAGGTGTTTTCCAACTGAAAGAATTCTATGATTCTATGAAATAGGCTTTGGCTCAACCAGGCAGAAGGGTCCTGACTCCTGCTGATTCCAGAGTTCCCATGGGAAGCAATTTGCTTTGTCAGTGGAGGAAACTGAGCTGTATTAAGATGGTTGCTGGTTGCTCTTCAAAATATGGCCTCATGAATTCTTTCTGGAGTAGAAAAGCTCTAACAGATAGCAGGGGCTGGCTCCCTTGTAAGGGTTCATGACCAATCAATATTTGTTCTCCAAGTTCCTCCCAACCTCCAAACCTTTACAAACCTTTATCCTTTGCCCTACCAACCAGTAACTTGAAATAAAATGTATTTGCTCCAGCTTTACCTTTAGCAGAAGAAATGGTGTGATAACATTGTAAGCCATGTGGAAATAGTCTCCAGCACTTGGTTTGTTCAGAGGGAACCACTCCAAAGGGAGGATGATCTGAGGGGAAAAAGAGGCACATCAGTGACACAGACAATGGGATTAAGGGCACCCTCAGCAAGTTTGCAGGTGACACCAAGCTGAGAGGTAAGGTTGATATGCCAAAGGGATGAGATGTCATCCAGAGGGACCCTGGAGAAGTGGGGACAGGTGAACCTCAGGATGTTCAACAAGGCTAAGTGCAAGATGCTCCTCAAAGGCATCCCTTGGGTGTAGAAACCAGCTTAAGAGTCAACCCCCCCATCTTCTGCCTTAAATGACAAGATCACAGGCTCACAGGATGTTAGGGGTTGGAAGGGACCCAGAGAGATCATCCAGTCCAACCCCCCTGCCAGAGCAGGACCAGACAATCTAGCTCAGGTCACACAGGAATGCATCCAGACAGGTCTTGAAAGTCTCCACAGAAGGAGACTCCACAACCTCTCTGGGGAGCCTGTTCAGTGCTCTGTGACCCTTACAGTAAAGAAGTTCCCCCTTGTGTTGAGGTGGAAACTCCTATGATGCAGCTTACATCCATTGCTCCTTGTCCTATCCCAGGAAGCAAGTGAGCAGAGCCTGTCCCCCGCTCTCCTAACCCCCAGCCCTCAGATATTTATGAACATTTATTAAATCCCCTCTCAGTCTTCTCTTCTCCAGACTAAACAGCCCCAGGTCCCTCAGCCTCTCCTCATCAGGCAGTGCTCCAGTCCCCTAACCATCCTTGTAGCCCTCCACTGGACTCTCAAGCAGATCCCTGTCTCTCTTAAACTGGGGAGCCTAAAGCTGCTTGCAATAATAAGCTGATAAATAACCTGACTGGAAGCAAAGAGAGGAGGCAGAATCCTCATCTCTGGATCCAGGTCATGCTGGACAAGGTTCTGAACAACCTGCTGGAGTTGTCCCTGCTGACTGCAGGGTGGTTGTCCCAGATGACCTTTCAAAGTCCCTTCCCACCCAAACCTGCCTGTGATTCTATGATCCTAAAGCACTGGGCCTGCCCCTGCCCCACTGACCATTGCAATGGGACGTCCAAAGTCCAGCACCCAGTTCTGCAGGGTGAAGTAGAACCACAGGTCCAAATGAAACGGGGAGGTCTTGAAGGTGTCCTCATTCTTGACTGCTCCATGCCTAGAGATGACAGAAGTGACAGTGTCAGTCTCGTGTCATGTAACACAACCACAGAATGTCAGGGGCTGGAAGGAAGCTTGGAGCAGACCTCAGGTCTGTATCCCCACCCAAAACCTGCACCTCCCTGGCTGCCATTGCATCTCTGGCCATTGGGATCTGTGGAATAAGCCCGAAGTTGAAAGGCCAAGGAGAGGAGGAAGAGGCAGGAGAGGAGTAAAGAGGTTCTTCCTGGCTGAAAGTGAGCACAAAAGCGAGCTGAAAAGCTTAAGTGCTGAATTAAGTGCAACTATTTTTAACTTTTGCATGACAAAGCAAAATCCAACTCCCCTGGCACCTCTGCCGAGCGCTAAAACTGCGTCGATGCTGGTGGTACTCCAGCACAGGCTGCTCTGGAGGCACCATCACCTTCATCTTCCACGCTGAAGAGCTTCTGCCTCTGCAGAGCAAGGCCTGAGCCAACCCCCTGCTGAAGCCTTTCCATCCAACAACCCTCCAGCACCACTAGATCATCACTTCTCTATGGGAAGTGGACGCATCCATCTCCTGTCGTGTCCAGACCAGCACCAGCTGGATCAGCCATGAGCCTGTGCTGCCTAAGCCCCCACTCCAGACACGATGGATGGAGGAAGAGGATGGTGGAACCCTGGGCAAGTCAGGGTATCCTGGACGATGCTGGGAGAACTGCAGCTGGAGCAGCTGAGGTAAACCAGGATGCTGCGGACAAGGACAAGTGAGGAAACCCTACATGAGGCTGGGAGATGCCAACCCTCCAGGAGACTCTGAACAGCTACAGCAGGATATGGGGTTGGTAGCCAAGATGGGGCTGCTAAGGGGTGGTGGTACCCAGGATGGGGCTGAGGTACTCAGGATGGGGCTAAGGGCATGGGATGGGGCTGAGGTTCCTGGAACAGGGTGATGGTACCCACTGTGGCTCTCGGGGGCACAGGATGGGATGGTGGTACCTGGGTTGGTGTAGTAGTAGTCAGAACGGGGAGGTGGGGTGAGGGGAGACACAGGATGGGGCGGCGGTACCCGAGCTGGGGTGGTGGGAGCCCGGGATGGAACTGGGGGGCACGGGGTAGGGCGGTGGTACCCAGGATTGGACTCGGGGCACGGGATGAGCTGGGGGCTGGATGGCTCTGGAATATCCCGGGGGANAGGCGGGGGGGCGGCTCTGGTCAGCCCGGCGCGGCTCGGATCAGCCCGCAGCGGCTCAGCCCAGCACGGCTCGGGTCGGCTCTGTACGCCCTGGATTTGCCCAGCACGGCTCGGCTCGGTCTAGCACATGTCGGACTGGCCCAGTATGGCTCGGGCCGGCACGGCTCACGTCGGCCCTGCATGGTGCAGCCCAGCTCGGGTCAGCCCCGTTTTCCCTCCCCCGCACACAGTCCAAATCCTTCTCTAGCGCAGCAGTGGATAATCTTGGCTGGGTTTAAAATAGAGGGACGGGAGGAGAAGTTTAACTCTTTCATTGCCCCGGCGATGAAAAGCTCTCGGTCCTGCAGTGCGACCAGCCTGATACAGCCAGAGCCAGAGAATCACACTTTGGAAGAGACTTCGAGGATCGTCTGCTCCAAGTTTCCTTGGGAAGCACACAGTCTACTCAACATGTCCCAGCACCCTGGAACCCTGAGATCTCAGCATGGTGGGGGTTAGCAGAGACTNGGGCGGGACTAGCTGGGGGTTCAGTGAATGTGCTGGGGACCCCCGGGGAAGCGGGGACGGAGCTGCCGCTGGCGGCGTCCCGGTCTCATTCCCGTTCGCACTCCTACTCCAACCCTCCTCCCTCCCTTCTCCCGCCGCTCACCTGCCCGGGTAGAGCGTCCCGGCGGGCTGGGGGGCACCCGGGGCCACCGCCGGGAACGGCCGCCGCCGCGCCGTGCCCTGCATGTGCCCGGCCCGGCTCGTCTCGGCCCGCTCGATCCCGGCNACCCTCACACTAAAGAAGTTTCTTACCTTCATCTTGAACCTCCTGTGTTCCAGTCTGTGCCTGTTGCCCCTTGTCCTGTCACTGGGCACCACTGACAAGAGCCCATCTCCATCCTCTTGCCCCCCACCCTTTATCTCTGGCTGAGCATTAAGCAGATCCCATCTCAGGCTGTTCTTCTGCAGGCTCACCAGCCCCAGGGCTCTTAGCCTTTCCTCCTCACAGAACTGCTTCAGGCCCCTCAGCATCTTTGTAGCCTCCACTGGACTCTCCCCAGTAGTTCCCTGCCTCTCCTCGACTGGAGAGTCCAAAACTGGAGCAAATATTCCAGCTGTGGCCTCACTAGGGCAGAGCAGGAGAACCTCTGAATCTGCTGACCACACTCCATGCACTCAGGGGACCATTTGCTTCCTTCTCTACGAGGGCACATTTCTGGTCATGGTGAACTTGTCCACACCTCACCGAGTGATAGCCTTGGCTGCAGTGATCACAATAGTGTAGAGTCTGGGATCTCTCTCAATACCAGTAAGGTTTATCTCAATACAAGTCCTGACCTGGCCAGGAAAATGAGATTCAGAAGTGGGAAAAGGCCAGCAGAGAACAAGATGGAAAGCAGAGCTCACTTCATGCAATCACTGCACTGTTCTAAGCCAGAGGTTGAATGGAAATGAGGTGTTGGAGCACTGTTCTGCCACAGCTTTGGCATGTGGCCATGAGCAAATCACTAGGTGTGGCAGGACTTGTCTGCATTACCCTGGAGAGAGAGAACTCATGTTCTGCACCCACATGGTGTAAAGCAAATGGACTCTGAGAAGTCAGGAGATGTGGTTGTCCTGCTCTGCTCTGTCTGCCCCATTTTGCCTTGATAAAAGCCATCAAGTTGGGATAGAATCACAGAACTGTCAGGGTTGGAAGTGACCTCAAGGACCACCTAGGTTCACCCCCGTGCCATGGGCAGGGGCACTTTTCACTAGATCAGGTTGCCCAGAGCCATATCTGGCCTGGCTTTGTGGGCAGTCAAGGTATGAGGTCAAGAAGGATTTGCACTCCTTAGGACTTTAGTTTAGGGTCTAAATCAGGAGATACATCTTGTTTGAAACATGCAGAGCTAGTTTAGGGTCTAAATCAGGAGATACATCTTGTTTGAAACATGCAGAGCTCCTCAAGTGGAGATACAACTTCAGATGAGCTCCTGGGCAGGGGAAAAAGACACTCAATAGACTCAGTGGTTGCATGCACTGAAACCTTTTGGCTTCTGACCCTGCTGTTGGGTGGCTTCAGGGCACCGATGTTAAATATGGTGCTCAGGGCCTTGCACACACTCAGGTACCCTCAGGATTGGCTTTAAGCTGTGAGCTGTGCAGTTACAACACAAAAAGGTTCAAGGCCAGGTTGGATGGGTCCTTGAGCAACCTGATCTAGTAGGAGATGTCCCTGCCCATGGCAGGAGGATTGGAACTAGATGATCTTTAAGGTCCCTTCCAATCCAAACCACTCTATGATTCCATATTAACAGCTACATTGTTGAGAAGGTAACTGGGATAATAACTTGAAGTTTCAGCATAGCTTTCTACTGAGGAATCATGGTCCAGACTGCAGTGAGCTGGGTCCACCAAAGGTTCAAGAAGCTGCAGAACAAAGGCTTTGGTCTCTCTGCTCAGTGGTGCTGTCAGAAGGGACAGTGACAGCACCAGTGCTTCCCCAAGTGACCTCCTCTGTGCTGTTCATGCTGACATATAGGGGACACAAATGGCATCTGGACACCATTTGTTGGACAAAAACCCATCCTTGAAAAGCAGAGGAGATCACTGAGGTAATGGAGACAGGTTCCACTTAAACTTACCATGAACTATACTTGTTGCACTCTACTTTACACGTGTACATGGCTGTTAAAAGCTGACCCTCCTTGACTGAATACCATTCAAGCTGACCATGGCCTGACTTGTGTCCCTCTTGCTTCTTCAGGGCTCCCTTTGGTCACAGTGACCATGTGGCCCGGCTGCTGCTCCCATACATAATGCACAGTCCAGCTTGCTTGAAACTTTCCACAAAGAGCTGGAGCTCCAGTTGCATGATTTTGGATTAACTATTCATATGGCTGACACTGGATCTCCCTGAGAACAATGGCACACAACAGACGGCAGTGCGAGTTGGGTATCACCTTACTTACAGTGACCTTTGTGGGCCTCAGGTAGCTGGTCATGGAGTGGGGCACCTCCTGAAGATCTCTGGGAGATGATCTGTCAGAGGAAAGGAGAGGCAGCCAAGCAGGTGGGTTGTGTTTAGTTCTTGGTTAAGCTGATACCTGTGCAGCAAGGCTGGTAATGGCACTGCTGAAAGCAGGGATGAAGCTCCTGTGTGTGCTGAGACCGGGCATGACAGGTTTGTTGGGGTGGAGTCATGGCTGAGGTGATGAAAGCTGCTGCTGCCTTCATTAAAATAAAAAGAGAGCCAAACAAAACCAAGCCCAGCCCAACTGGAGCAACCCAGCCTAACCCTACCTGATCCAACTAACCCTATCTAACGAAACCAGACCCATCTGACTAAACTGAACCCGATCCAAACTAATCCAAAGCAATCCAACTGAGCCACACCCAGCTGAGCCCAACTGAACCCAAACCAAACTAATCCAACCCAGTCCAATTGAACCAGACCCAACCCAGCCCACTGGAACCCAATCCAAACTAACTCAGCCCAGCCAACCCAGTCCAACTGAGACAGACCTAACCCAGCCAAGTCCAGTTGAATGCAACTCAATTTAACCCAAGCAACCCAGTCCAATTGAATCAGGCCCAAACCAACTCAGTCCAAATGAATCCCATCCAACTGATTCCAACCCAACTCAGCCTAACCCACTTCAGCCCAACCGAACCAAAGCCAGGAGGGCCCAGCCTAGAACCAGATACCCCCGAGGAAGCCAAGACGGGCCAGGAAAGGCAATGCCGCCCCAGGTCCTCGATGTCCCCGGGGCTCTGTGCCACTCGTGTCCCGGAACGTTCGTGCGCTGGCGCCGATTGTCGGGGGAACGCGAGGAAGGACGCAGCACTTCCGGTTTCGCTTCCGGAGTGGGCGGGAGGGGAGGAGCGGCGCCCGGCAGGGCCCTTCCGGCGACCCGTAGCGGTGCCCCCGCGCGCGGTGCCGGGCCCTGTCCGTCCGCCGCCGCTCTCCGGGCTTCCCCTTAACAGCCCAGAAGGGCGGGCCCGAAGCGGCCGGGGCCGCGGGTTCGCGTCCCTTCCTACCCAGCGCTGCGGCGCCGGGGATGGGCCGCGGGCCCGGGGCGGGCGGCAGGGATTCGCGGGGCGGGTGAAGGCGGAGGTGGGCGCTGGGGCTGCCTCGTATCGCCGCCGGCCCGCAGGGGCTGGCAGGGCCTGGGGGGCAGCTGGCCCCGAGGGGGCCGCATGTGCCCTCCGCCGGGCACCGAGGCAGGACGGAGGAGGAGGCGGAGGGAGAGGCCGCCCCGGCGGCGGGGCAGGCCGGTAGGCCCGAACGGGGCCGTCCCGGTCGTCGGGGCCGAAGTCGGGAGGAGGAGGAGGCGGCGATGGAGGGCCTGGCCGGGTACGTGTACAAGGCGGCGAGCGAGGGGCGAGTGCTGACCCTGGCCGCGCTGCTCCTCAACCGCTCCGAGAGTGACATCAAGTACCTGCTGGGCTACGTCAGCCAGCACGGCGGGCAGCGCTCCACCCCGCTCATCATCGCCGCCCGCAACGGGCACACCAAGGTGGTCCGGCTGCTTCTCGAGCACTACCGTGTGCAGACCCAGCAAACCGGCACGGTCCGCTTCGACGGGTATGTAGAGCTCTGTGCTGCACCACCAGGATCGAACCAGAGGATGGTCTGGTGGGAAGGGACCTCTAAAGGTCATCCAGTCCAACCCCCCTCAGTCTGCGACCATGGCAGGCTGCTCACAGTCCCAGACAATCTGACCTAGAATGGTTCCAGGGATGGGGCATCTTGGGCCATGGGCTCACCACCCTCAGTATCAAACATTTCTCCCTTCTCTCCAGTCAGATTCTGTCTTTTAGTTCAAACCATCACCCCTTGTCCTGTCACAGCAGGCCCAGCTCTAAACTCTGTCCTCAGCTTTCTGATCAGCCCCATGAAGTCCTGAAAGACCACCAGAAGGCTTCCCTGGAGCCTTCTCCAGGCAGAACAACCCCAGCTCTCTCAGCCTAGCCTCTCAGCAGAGGGCTTCCAGCCCTCCCATCATTGCCGTGGCCTCCTCTTGCCATGCTCCAACAGATCCACTTCTCCTGTGCTGGCCTCAGCACTGCAGGTGGGGGTCTCAGAGTGGAGCCAAGAGGCAGAGTCCCCACATTGCTGGAATCAGCCCAGGACACAGGAGGCCAGAAATGAGAGGTGTTGGTACCTGTGTGGTGCAGGGATGTGGGTCCCCACCACTCCCCCAGCTGGTGTTGGGAGGGTTACTCTGTTAGCCTTAGTAAAAATGCCTTGTTTGACATCTCCCATCTGAGGCTTTCTGAGCCATGAATGCTTTTGCCCTTCTGAAATCTTCCACCTGAAACTGGAGATAATACTCACCACAGCCTAGAGAGCTACTCAGTGAAGAGGTCACTTTGTGTTCCCTCTTGCTGTGCCAAAATGGCCTTTTCTATGATGTCACTTGGTGCCATGAGGGACAGCAGGTATAGGGCAGGGTTAGGATACCTGAATATTGGAACCAGGCCTTTGATGACACAAATTGAGGATTTTCCAGTGTCCAGTCCAGGCATCCTGAGGAGCATCCCTTTCTCACTACTGGGACCCCCAACACATGGGATGGCTGGGGGTGAAATGTGACATTTTAGGATGGGAAGAGGAGAAAGGAGTGGAAGGGGCTGGGACCTGGCTGAGGCAGTGGGGTTGTTGCCACTGTTGATGTCCATGGCCCTGGGTGATATGTTGCCACAGCAGAATCCAAGCATGGTAGGGTTTGGAAGGGACCTCTCAAGATCATCCAGTCCAACCCCTCTGCTGAAGCAGGGGCACCCACAGCACCTTGCCCAGGATCACAATCCCATGGGGGGGTTGGAATCTCTCTAGAGAAGGAGAAACAACTTCTCTGGGCAGCCTGCTCCAGGGAAAGAAGGAAGAAGGTTGTTTTTCAAAGTTCTTGAGAAGCTCTTGCCTATGTGTCACCCTTGAATGTCAGGCTGACTAATGGCAAAGGCAGATGGCTCTTTTGAACAGCATCAGGTTTTGCAGGTAGCTTGTGCAGAGGGAAGAGCTCACATCAGGTGCCAAGAGGGATGGTAATGGGCCCCCACTGATATCTTTCATCTGGTTCCTGCTTGATGAGCTGGAATTCTACCTTGTGCAGCTCTACCTGGCCCAGGGAAAGATCGTCTCAGTTTTCATGTGTCGAAATAATGGGGAGGAACCAACTTCCCTGTCTGCTTTGTGGGTTTTTCTTCCTCTTCCAGCCCTTTTTTTTTTTTTCCTACAAGTAAGAACTGGTTGAGAGACCCTAGGGTGAGACCTGCCCAACATTCAGTTAGGGGAGGGGTCTGTATTGACAGACAGCGATAGGAAGGGGCTGTCACCCCGCCTCTGCTGCTGCGTTTTCTCATGCTGTGCCTTGATAGGATGGTGCCAGAGCCTCTGGCTGGTACAGATTAAAGGAGGTGTTGTCTGAGGGACAATGGGCACAGTGGGAAGTGGCAGCCTGGAGAGGAGGCGTGTGACCCTGTGGAACTCTCATTCCTCTGCAGATAAGGTGGCCCAGCAGCTCCCCTTGTTTGGCCTCCAGGCTTTTGACTTGAACGTCATAGATTCACAGAATGGTTTGGGTTGGAAGGGTCCTTAAAGCTCATCTAGTTCCAACCCCCATGCCATGGGCAGGGACACCTTCCACTAGAGCAGATTGCACAAAGGCCTCAACCCAGCCTGGCCTTGAACACCTCCAGGCAGGGGCTATCTACAACCTCCCTGGGCAACCTGTCTCAGTGTCTCAACACCCTCACTGGAAAGAATTTCTTCCTAATCTCCGTTCTCTATCTCCCTTCTAGTGCAGCAATAAATTACCTGGTGTTCATTAACAAATCCTAGTCCCTGGCTTTCTTTCCTGCTTTAGTATAAAAACATTTTGATGTAAGAGGTTCCTTTGTCACTGTGAATAAAGGTGGAGATGTCTCTGCACCCCACAGCTCGTAAGCAACCTCCATAGTGTTGTCTACTGGTGTTGGATTTGCAAACAGCCACACCAGTTGTTTCTATGTATTGTAAAATGCTAAAACCCACTGTTTTAAGTTAAAAATGAAGCCAGTGTCTTCTGACAGGTTTTACACTGTGAGAACAAAACATGGGGTTTCCTTCAGGAAGGAAGCTGAGGGGAGACTTCATGGGCCTTCTCCTTTCAAGAAAGGAGTGTAACAACCTCTCTTAGTGTGAGCTTTGAGGAGGTCTGCAGAGCAGGTCTTGTGAAGAGCAGCTGAGGGGACTGAGGTTGTTCAGTCTGGAGATGAGGCTGAGGGGAGACCTTCTGGCTCTCTACAGCTCCCTGAAAGGAGGCTGGAGCCAGGTGGGGATTGATCTGTTCTCCCAAGGAGCAAGCAACAGGACAAAAGTGAATGGCCTTAAGCTGCACCAGAGGAGGTTTAGGTTGGAAATGAGGATCATTTTTTTTAGTGAAGGAGTGGTCAGATGTTGGAAGAGGCTGCCCAGGGACATGGTGGAGTCACTCCCTGGAGGTGTTCAAAAAATGTAGACATGACACTTCAGGACATGGTTTAGTGGACATAGTGGGTTGACAGTTGGATTTTGATGATCTTAGAAGTCTTTTCCAACCTTAATGGTCCTATGATTGTGTGAAAAACATTATATTAGGAGAAACTTCTTGACTGAGAGGGTTGTCAAACCCTGGAAATGTCTCCCCAGGGAGGTGGCTGAATCCCCATCCCTGGAGGAGTTTCAAAGAGGCAGAGAGATGTTGTGCTGAGGGACACGGTTTAGCACCAGGCTTGGCAGAGTTGGAGAATGGTTGGACTTGATGATCTTAAAGGACTTTTCCAACCAGAACCATTCTGTGATTCTGTATTTAGCTCCTGTTTTATCACTGTTTGGAAAACTTGGCTGCTCGGACACATAGAGATCGGATTTGTGTCCCTCGGTGATCTGAGTGTTCATCAGCTGCCTGTTTCTACACTGAAGTGCCACTTCAAAAGGCAGGAGAGGACATCAGCTTTATCTTTGCAGTCCCACACAATGTGCTGGCTTTGGGAATGAATTTTGGGAGTGAAAACAGCTCATCAGACTTTGAGTCTGCTGAAGTTGTGTCCCCTCCTTCAAGAGTGCCAGCCAGCTGTCTGCGAGGCTGCGATGGAAACCAGACCTCTGCGACCAGCCAGCTCAGCACAAATTCTGCTTTTGAAAGTTTTCATTTTATTCCTGTAATTCCCTCTCTGGAACCAGGCTGCTGCTCTGGAGCCTTTGGAACAAGCAGGATGGGTGCAGTGGAAGCAAGGGCACTTTTGCAGCTCTTAGGAGAGAGGACAACTGAAGGGATGTGAAATTCTTAAGCCAGCTTTAGTATTCAGCTGAAGGTTTTTGTGTCAATCTGCTCTTTTTAACTTTCTTGCCTTTCTTTAATGTGCCAGTTGCTGGCATAAGGCATCAAAGGAGATGTAATTCTTGCAACTATTCTTCCCCAGACTTCCCCAAGCTGAGGGCTGGAGCTTGCAGGTAGCATGTTCTAGTGCAAAGCATGGCTAAATCCCCAAGCTGCTTTGAAGTTTCACCTTCCAGTGCTTCTTTGGGAGGTCATTGTGCTCGAGAAGTCTCATTCTTTTGCCTTGGTCATCCCAGAAGGTTCTTACAAGCTTTTGCTGGCTGGGTGTGTATGTGCCTGTTATAGGTAGCATGGATCACAATACTGCTGTTAAGACTCCAGACTTGGAGCATGGTGGCTGGAAAATGCTTGGTGGAAAAGAACATGAGGGTAGTAGTTGACAGTGGCTGAAGATGAGCTACTGTGTGCTCAGGTGGCTTAGAAGGCCACCAGCACCCTGCCCAGCAATGGTGTGACCAGCAGGAGTAAGGCAGTGATTGTCTCTCTGTACTCAGCACTAGTGAGGCCACACCTTGAATCTTGGGTTCACTTTTGGTCCCCTCACTCTGAGAGATATATTGAGGTGCTAGATCAGGTCCAGAGAAGTGCAGCAAAGCTGGTGAAGGGTCTGGAGAACGGGTCTGGTGAGGAGCAGCTGAGGGAACTGGGGTTCTTTAGTCTGGAGAAGAGGAGGCTGAGGGGAGACCTCATTGCTCTCTACAACTCCCTGAAAGGAGGTTGGAGCCAAATGTGGGTTGGTCTGTTCTCCAAGGAGCAAGTGACAGGACAAGAGGAAACGACCTCAAACTACCAGGGGAAGTTTAGGTTGGGGAACAATTTTCTTCATGGAAGGGGTTGGCAATACTTGTCCCAGGCTGCCCCGGGTAGTGGTGGATTCTCTATCCCTGGAGGTGTTTCAAAGCCGTGGAGATGTGTTGCTGAGGGCCATGGTGTAGTGGTGAGCTGGCAGTGCTGGGTTGATGGTTGGACTCGGTGATCTTGAAGGTCTTTTCCAACCAAAATGGTTCTGCGTTCCTGCAATTCTATGGTTCCATGGCTCTGAGTCTGCAATTCTGTGGTTCCGTGGCTCTGTGATTCATGCTGCTTGGCTGTCTGTAGAAGACGTCTCTGAAAGCAGATTGCTTTAACTGCTTGTTCCTACCTTGCCGTTTCCAGTTTCGTCATCGATGGAGCCACCGCTCTGTGGTGCGCGGCAGGAGCCGGGCACTTTGAAGTAGTCAAGCTGCTGGTGAGTCACGGCGCCAACGTGAACCACACCACAGTGACCAACTCCACTCCCCTGCGGGCCGCCTGTTTCGACGGCAGGCTGGACATCGTGAAATACCTGGTGGAGAACAACGCCAACATCAGCATCGCCAACAAGTACGACAACACTTGCCTTATGATCGCGGCCTACAAAGGCCACACCGACGTGGTCAGGTACCTCCTGGAGCAGCGCGCGGACCCCAACGCCAAAGCCCACTGCGGCGCCACCGCCTTGCACTTTGCGGCGGAAGCAGGGCACCTGGAGATCGTCAGGGAGCTGGTCAAGTGGAAGGCGGCCATGATGGTCAACGGCCATGGGATGACTCCCCTCAAAGTGGCCGCCGAAAGCTGCAAGGCCGACGTGGTGGAGCTGCTGTTGGCTCACGCTGACTGCGACAGGAGAAGCAGGATTGAAGCTCTGGAGCTTCTGGGTGCCTCGTTTGCTAACGACAGAGAAAATTATGATATCATGAAGACCTATCACTATTTATATTTAGCCATGCTGGAGAGGTACCGAGACAGCCAGGACGTCATTGAGAAAGAAGTTCTTCCACAAATCGAAGCTTATGGAAACAGGACTGAATGCAGGACTCCTCAGGAATTAGAGTCTATCAGGCAGGACAGAGATGCCCTTCACATGGAAGGCCTCATTGTGAGGGAAAGGATTCTGGGCTCGGACAATATTGACGTTTCTCACCCCATTATTTACCGGGGGGCTGTTTACGCCGATAACATGGAGTTTGAACAGTGTATCAAGTTATGGCTCCACGCCCTGCACCTAAGGCAAAAAGGCAACAGGAACACTCACAAGGACCTCCTGAGGTTTGCTCAGGTCTTTTCTCAGATGATCCACCTCAATGAGCCTGTGAAGGCCAAGGACATCGAGAGCGTTTTGAGGTGCAGCGTGTTGGAGATAGAGCAAGGCATGTCCCGCATCAAAACCACCCAAGACTCCGACATGCACACAGCCATGGACAACTACGAATGCAACATTTTCACCTTTCTCTACTTGGTCTGCATCTCCACCAAGACCCAGTGCAGCGAAGAGGACCAGTCCCGAATCAACAAGCAGATTTACAACCTGATTCACCTCGATCCCCGCACTCGGGACGGCTCCAGCTTGCTGCACCACGCCGTCAATTCCAGCACGCCGGTCGATGACTTCCACACCAACGACGTCTGCAGCTTTCCCAACGCTCTGGTCACAAAGCTCCTGCTGGATTGTGGTGCCGACGTCAACGCCGTGGACAGCGAAGGCAACAGCCCTCTCCACATCATTGTCCAGTACCACAGGCCCATCAGTGACTTCTTGACGTTGCATTCCATCATCAATAGCCTGGTGGAGGCTGGTGCTCACACAGACATGACGAACAAGCAGAAGAAAACCCCTCTTGATAAAAGTACAACTGGGGTGTCTGAAATACTCATTAAAACTCAAATGAAGCTGAGTCTCAAGTGCCTGGCTGCCCGAGCAGTACGGATCTATAACATCAGCTACCAAAACCAGATCCCCAGAACTCTGGAGGAGTTTGTGAAGTTTCACTAAGCTAGGTGAAAACTTTTTGTGGCGGTGCTATCCCGGGACGACATCAGATGCAGACAGCAGGATGCAGATGTATATGTGGAGTTGTTTGCTTCTCTTGTTTTGGTTTTGGGTTCCTCTAGATTCAATCTGCAGCCTCAGCTCTCATCTTGGGAGATGAGATCTTGGGAGCAGATCTTGGGAGTGGTGGGGAGGGAGGAGCTAAAAAACCTAAACCTAAGCCACATTGTTTTCCTGTCGTCAAAATGAGTTTTGTCATTGATTAAAATAATTGCTTTGTTATCTCTTTGTTTTTATAGCCAAAAAGAAAAGGAAAAAATCCCCACTGCAGCTGGTGCAGAATGGTTTTGTTTCCAATCCACATCCCCACTGACTTGCAGCTAAGTGCTTGGGGTGATGATTTACCCTCTTAAAAAAAAAAAGACCTTTTTTTTTTTTCCCCTCACCAGTAGCTTTGCAAAAATTTGGAACCTCTTGGAGTGACGTGGGAAAAAAAACAGTTGGATATTAGGTGGTGGTTGGTTGAAAGTGGTGTCTTGACATACAGAGCAGTCTGTTGCTCTCATACCTCACTATCCTTTTTCAATGCCTTTCAGTTGATGCTGAAGATGTTGGTAACACTTGAAAAGTTTTGAGGTTTTGTTTTGTTTTTAATTTCATGTTGAACAGCAGCTATCAGCAGCTCCAGATGTATATATGGAATGCTTTGTTAGGAAATACAGGTTTAAATTCAGCTGTGGTATGGCCATCTGCTGATAGCTGAGCTATCAAGCTTTTAATTTACAGTATTCCAGGAAATATGGAATAAAACTGCTGGGAAAAAAAAAAAGGAAAAAAATTGTACTGCTCTGTTAGGAAATACAGGTTTAAACTCAGCTGGGGTGTCACAGAATCACAGAATGTTAGGAGTTGGAAGGGACCTCACAAGATTGTTGAGTCCAGCCCCCCCTGCTCAGGGCAGAGTCACCTAGAGTAGGTCACACAGGAACACATCCAGGCAGGTTTTGAGTATCTCCAGAGAAGGAGACTCCGCAACCTCTCTGGGCAGCCTCCTCCAGGGCTCTATTACCCTCAGAGTGAAAAAGTTTTTCCTTGTGTTCATGTGAAACCTCCTCTACTCCAGCTTGCACCCACTGCCACTTGTCCTATCATTGGACATCTCCGAGCAGAGCCTGGCTCTGTCCTCTTGATGCTCACCCTTCAAATCTTTATCAACATTCTGTGATTCTGTGATTATTGAGGTCACCTCTCAGTCTCCTCCAAGCTAAAGAACCCCTGGTCCCTCAGCCTTTCCTTGTAAGGGAGATGTTCTGCTCCCTTTCATCTCTGTGGCTCTGCACTGCACTCTTTCAGGCAGAGGTCATTTCTTGAACTAGGGGACCCAGAACTGGACACACCAGGGCAGAGCAGAGCGGGAGGAGAACCTCTCTTGGCCTACTAACCACATCCCTTCTAATGCACTCCAGGATGCTATTTGTGTTCTTGGCCAGAAGAGCACATTGCTGGCTCATGGGCATCCTGTTGTCCACCAGAACCCCCAAGTCCCTTTCCCCTACACTGTTCTCCAACAGATCAGCCCCCAACTATACTGCTCCTTGGGGTTCTTTCCCCGGTGCGAGACTCCACACTTATCCTTGCTAGATTTCATTCAGTTTCTCCCTGCCCAACACTCCAGCCTCTCCAGGTCTCTGAAGGGCAGCACAGCCTTCTGGTGTGGCCATCTGCTGATAGCTGAGCTATCAGGCCCTTCATTTACAATATTCCAAGAAACAGGGAATAAAACTGCTGGGGGAAAAAAAAAAAAAAGGAACTTGCACATTGCCAGAAGTGAACCATGGTTTGTTTCTCTGTAACTAAGCCACTCCTATATAAAACCCATGCATGGATACCTAGAAAAAAAAATTGGGTAGGGTCTTTTTGTTTGTGTGTGTCCCAACATTTCAAAAATGCTTTTAATTTCTATTTCTTCTTTTTGTTGTTGTTGTTGTTGTTGTTGTTGTTACAATGACAAACATGCACCTTTTAACTCAAAAAAGTACATCAAACCTGCTCTCTGGAATTCCAAATGCTGTATCTTCCTAATGGAGTAGTCTGCCACCAAAGAGAGTCTTCCTTCCAGCTGCTTGGGAATGACTTTGCCAACGAGCATGGGGGGGGTGGGGTAGGTCTGTGCCTCCCTGAATTGAACTCAAGGATTTGGTTTTGGTTTTTTTTATTTTTCCATGACTTTTATTCCTTTCATTTTGAGAATCTCTTGTTAAAAAAACAAAACAAACCAAACCTTGATTTTTTAACACCACCCCTCTACCACCCCCCCAAAAAAAACCTATCCTAGCATCAGCTCTTTTATGATAAGCAACTGATTGTATCATGACAACACTGTTGCTTCAGAAAGTGCTTCTCCTTGGTACAAGTTGCAGATACTCCTGGCAGTAAAATGTCTTTTGACATGCTACTGAAAACAAACACTCTTTGTTTAATTGATTTTGAACTGCAGCTTTTTAACTGTCAGATGATGAAAAAAAAAAAAAAAGAATGTTCTGTAGGTCTTTTTTTAAATGATCTGGGTAGAAATTTTAAGGCAAGCTTTTGGGGCACACCTTTCTATTTGTATTACAAAGAAATAAACATTGAATGTGGAATTAGCTTGGAGTGCTCCAGTTTTGGTTTTTTTGGGTTGTTTTTCTGTCTGGTGCCAAGCAGGACAATTCAGCTTAAGAGCTGTCTGGGGTCAAAAGCTGTGGTACTGGCTATTGTGTCTCCTTAGCATTGTGGAATTGTTTTGCTTGGAAGAGACCTTAAAGATCTTAAGGGCTTAACACCTTACACTGGATATTAAGAAGAATTCTTCTGAGTGAGGGTGGTGAGCAGCTGGAACAGGTTGTCCAAGGAGGGTGTGGATGCCACCTCCCTGAAAATCTTCAAGACCAGGTTGTATGAGGCCTTTGGCCAACTTGGTCCACTGCCCATGGAGGGGAGAGGTTAGGAGCTAAATGTTCTTTAAGATCCCTTCCTACTATGATCCTATGCGCATCGAATTCAGAATCATAGAATCACAGAATGGTAAGGTTGGAAGGGACCTCAAGGATCATCTAGTTCCAACCCCCTGCCATAGGCAGGGACACCTCCCACTAGCACAGGTCACTCAAAGCCTTGTCCAACCTGACCTTGAACACCTCCAGGGAGGANAGGGCTGCTCTCAGCCATTCACCACCCAGCCTGGAGTTGTGCTTGGGATTGTGCCTACCCAGGTGCAGGACCTTACACTTGGCCTTGTTGAATGTCATGAGGTTGGCCTGGACCCACCTCTGCAGCCTGTCCAGGTCCCTCTGGATGGATCCCTGCCCTCTAGCAAGTCGACTGTGCCACACAGCTTGGTGCCATCTGCAGACTTGCTGAGGCTGCACTGATTCCTCTGTCCATGTCACTGGCAAAGATGTCAAACAGCACTGGTGCCAGCACTGACCCCTGAGGGACGCCACTTGGCACTGGTCTCCAAGTGGACATTGTGCCCTTGATCACCACTCTCTGCATGCTACCATCCAACCAATTCCTTATCCAGTAAGTGGTCCACTCATCCAGTCCATGTTTTTCCAGTTTGGTGACCAGGATGTCATGTGGGACAGAGTCAAATGCCTTACTCAGGTCCAATGTGAGCATCGGGCCCAAGGAAGTGACTTTTCCCGCCATGTACTGGGCATTGGTGAGCAAACCTCACAGCCAGGCCAAAAGGCTCTTGCAGTGTATCAATAACTTCTTGAGGCAGGTACTTGAGGAACCAACAAGCAGAGGTGCAGTGCTGGACCTTGTATTAACTAGTAAAGAGGGACTGGTTGACAACATTAAGGTCAGGAACAGCCTTGGGGACAGTGATTATGACATGATGGAGTTTAGTATTATACAGGGTAGAAGCAGACCAACAAGTGGAATTACAACCCTGGACTTCTGCAGAGCTAACTTTGTGCTCTTCAGAGACATACTTGCAGAAATCCCATGGGCTAAGGCTCTAGAGGCTAAAGGAGCCCAGGAAAGTTGGCTAATTTTTTAAAACCACTTCCTCCAAGCCCAAGCTAGGTGTGTTCCCTTGAGTAGAAAAATCAGGTAGATGTGCTAGGAGACCTGCAGTGACTGAGCAAGGAGTGCCTGAAGGAAATCTCAGGGAAGA
>WBNM01028514.1:1640-17647 GCA_013399055.1 Ramphastos sulfuratus | reverse complement strand
TTATTTATTTATTTATTTATGCTCTTTTCTTTACAACCAAAGAGGTAACTCTTCCCATGCAAGATGTCGTCGTTGCATTCTGTGCCTGGAAGAGGATAGAGATACTGCCCCTGAGAATCTAATATGCCTTTATTAGTTTTATTCATTTATTTATTTTGCATTTATTTATGTTATATATTTATTTATCCATTCATTTATTTATTTATTTTACTGCCTTTACAGCAAAAAAGGTAACTCTTCCAATACAGGATGTCATCATTGCATTCTGTGCCTGGGAGAGGAAATAGACAGAGGCCCTGAGAATCTAACATGCAATTATTTATGTTATTTTATTTATTTATTTATGCATGTATTTATGTTACGTTATTTATTTATTTATTTGTGCTATTTTCTTTACAACAAAAGAGGTAACTCTTTCAACTCAAGACGTTGTCATTGCATTTTGTGCCTGGAGGAGGAAATAGACAAAGCCTCCAAGAATCTGACATGCATTTATTTATGCTTGGGAATTCTGTTCAAAGGGTTATTTGGGTGGGGAGCTTTAGGCGAGGGTTGGAATGTGATTATTTTTACATAGGGCCATCAGCACTGCTCTGAAAAAAATGCAGATGACCTGCCTGTCTGTTTTTCAGCACCTGCTAATCTAGCCCAGCCACTTCAGAAATAGGAACCTGCAAAGTACTTAACCTTTTGCCAGTGAAATCCCCTTCAAGGTGGAGCCAGTGGTAGGTAGCTCAGCCATGTAAAGCTCTTGGCATGTCCTCTCAGCTTCACATGGCTCCCTGATTAGTGCAAAGCCTAAATGCAGAGCCTGGCATCTTCTCACCCAGCTGAGACCTCCTTGCTGGGCCAACGCCTAAACCGCTCCCCAAGGATCGCACAGCAGAGCAGCTGCTGAGTGCAAGAAGCCCAGAATATGGTTGGAAGCTCAACAAGGGCAAGTCTACAGTCCTGCACCAAGGGAGGAATATTCTCGTGCAACAGTATAGCTTAGGGATTGACCTGCTGGAAAGCAGCTCTGAGGAGAAGGGCCTGGGAGAGCTGGCGGACAAGTTCGTGATGAGCCAGCAGTGTTGCTATGGTAGCCAAGAAGACAAGGGGTATCTTGGGGTGCACTGAGGAAAGTGGGAGGCCACATGTGGAGTCCTGGGTCCAGTTCTGGGCTCCCCAGTTCAAGAGAGGCAGGGAACTACTGGAGATAGCACAGTGGAGGCTGTGGGGAGGATGTGGGGACTGAAGCATCTCTGTAAGGAGGAAAGGCTGAAAGACCTGGAACTGTTTAGCCTGGAGAAGAGCAGCCTGAGAGAGGATCTGAGCAATGTTCAACAAGAGCTAAAGAGTGGGTGCCAAGAGGATGGGGCCAGACTCTTTTCAGTGGTGCCGATCTACAGGACAAGGAGTAATGAGCTGAAGGTTCCACCTGACTACAAGGAAAAACTTCTTCCAGTGAAGGTGTTGGAGCCCTGGAGAAGGCTGCCCAGAGAGGCTGTGGAGTCTGCTTTGAAGAGATCCCACACATGCCTGAATGTGATGCTAAGTAGCCTGCTCTTGGTCACCCTGCTTTAGCAGGAGGGTTGGACTAGATGACCTCCAGAGGTTCCTTTCAACTACTACCATTCTGTGATTCTGTGAGCAAAATGTCCAAGCCTTACCTGCAATCAGCAGGACTCCCTAGTAGCCCTGCAAAGGGCATGGATGGGCAAAGTTCAGTGCTTCATGGAAGTTATCAGACACCTGTGCTGCTCTCAAGTTACTGCACTGTGCTGTGATACAATGTGGGGCTGAGCCAGCTGCTAGAGCCAAGCTGAGACAGCTTCATTTTGCACAATCTAGTGTTTTACATCTTTATTAAATCATGCTTTATCCATTCCACATTTTTCTTCAACTAAGCCAAATGGAAAAGCAAAATCTCCAACTGGTGTTAGCATGAAGTATTCACATTGTATTTTGCAGTATTTTGCAATTAATAATGACTCACNTTGCTGCAGCCCAAGACTCTGTTGGCTTCTCAGTTTAGTTGCATAATTCCGGTGGCATTAGCTGTGCCTTTTTCACATCAAACAAAAGCTTTCTTTTGTTCCTGAGGAAAAGCAGCGACCAAAGGAGCATTGGAGATGGTCAAAAGCTGAGAAATAGGTCTGGAAATGTGCCCAGTCATGAATAAATAACCAATAAGGTGATTCACTGCTGTGCACAGGTGCCTAACATTTGCTGTGTGGGAACACAGGGTAATGACTGGGTTGTTCATCATGCCACTGTGTATTAATACACAAAGGTTTCCTTGCTTTCAGTTGACACTGTGCTATCCTCTAATTTTGTCTTGATGTTCCACCTCATATTGGAAGCAAATATTACACTGGACAAGGGTCAAGGCATCGGTAAAGTGCTTAAAACAGCAAGGAAAGGGTATTTGAGAGGGTAAGAAGGTTGCATCTTCCACCGTTACTGATCGTAGAATCATAGAATGGTAAGGTTGGAAGGAGACCTCAAGGATCATCTAGTTCCAACCTCCTGCCATAGGCANTTTTCATCACCCCAGACCCCAGGGTCCTTTTCCTCAGGGCTGCTCTCAGCCATTCCCCATCAACTGAATCGATAAGCCAGGACAAATGGTTTGAGGTTAAAAATCCAGGTTCTTGGGCTACAACCACCCCACATAATGTTTTAGGCTTGGGGAAGAGTGGCTGAAAGCTGATCAGCAGAAAAGGATCTGGGGGTGCTGGTTGACAGCTGGGTGAACATGATCCAGCAGTGTGCTCAGCTGGCCAAGACCAAGAGCGTCCTAGCCAGGATCAGGAATAATGTGGCCAGCAGGATGAGGGCAGTGCTTGACCCCATCTACTCAGAATTGGTGAAGTGGAACATCAAATACTGGATTCAGTTTTAGGTTCCATCAAATACTGGATTCAGTTTTAGGTCCCTCACCACAAGAAGGTTGTTGAAGTGTGGGAGTGTGTCCAGAGAAGGGCAAAGAAGCTGGTGAAGGGTCTAGAGCATGAGTCCTATGAGGAGTGGCTGGGAGAAATGGAGTTGTTTAGCTTGGGGAAAAGGAAGCTGAGAAGAGACCTTCTGGCTCTTTACAACTCCTTGAAAGGATGCTGTAGTGAGGTGAGTGTTGCTGTCTTCTACCAAGTAAGCAACAGGATGAAGGGAAAGAGCCCCAAGCTGTACCAGAGGAGGTTTAGGTTGGATATGAGGAACAAATTCTTGTCACATGCTGGAAAAGGCTTCCCAGGGAAGTGGTGACCCATCCCTGCATGGATTTAAAAGACACTGTATAGATGCTGTGCTGAGGAACATGGACTAGTGGTGGCCTTGGCAGTTCTGAGTTAATGGATGGACTTGATCTTAGAGAACTCCTCCAACAGTAGCAATTCTACTGTTCTGTGATTAGAGAATGGCAGCCTCCACTGCCCTCTGCTTCACCTGGGACTTCAAGTGCTGTAGACACCTGACACAGCCCTAAAACTTGACCTCTGCAAAAGGATTTTCCCTTGTCTCAGGTGGGCTGAAGGTGTCTTGGTTTTGCTGCAACCCTCGCAGCACCCAGCCTGCCACCTCCCACCTCTGAGCATACAGTTGGCTTCTCCACACAGAGCTGCTGCCCTCTCCAGCTTTGTGCCCCCACCTCTGCCACTCTACTCTTGTGCCCACCCTCCCTGACTGATCATCCTGGAGGAAGAGTTTGATTTTAGATCAAAACCAGATAGACAACTCAACCCTTTAAGAAAGATCAGCACAAACCTCATGTTAAACTCATGGATATAGATGAACTCTAACAGCTATATTTTAGCGGTCTGGGGGCCAAATTCTGCTCCTTGTTACACCATTCAGGCATGAGAATAAATCAGCTGAAGTCAGCTGAAGCAGAGCAGAATTTGGCTCTAAAGATTTTAACTGCGGCATGAGTTTGTTGTCCACATGAGTGACTTGCCTTAAGAAAATCCTCTTTGCCTTTGCCAGTGGGGCTGTGCTGAGCCTTGTGCTTATTTAAGGCAAGCAGTTCTCATGCCTCACCTCCCACATCTGCACCTCATGCCACTCACCTTTCCTTCCCTGTTGGGTGCTGTGCATGCAGGAGCATTTAACTCTTTAGCAATCAGTGTCAGAATTCCAATCTCTGATTCCTTGGGTACTGTGTTCAGTTTTGGGCACCGCAATACAAGAGAGATGTGGAGGTCCTGGAGCTGGTCCAGGGGAGGGCAGGGAAGCTAGGGAAGGACCTGGAGAATAAATCTTATGAGGAGTGACTGAGGGAGCTGGGGATGGGTAGTGTGAGGAAGAGGAGGCTGAGGGCAGACCTCATTGCTGTCTGCAGCTACCTGAAGGGACATTGTGGAGAGGCTGCTGCTGGGCTCTGCTCACAGGTAGTTAGAGACAGAACAAGGGGGAATGGCCTCAGGATGAGGCTGGGGAGGTTCAGATTGGACATTAGGAAAAGGTTTTTCATGGAGAGAGTGGTCAGGGACTGGAATGACCTGCCCAGGAAGGTAGTGGAGTCACCCAGCCTGGATGTGTTTAAGGGTGGTTTGGGCTATGGTTTAAGGTGAACCTTGTAGAGTAGGCTTCTAGGTTGGACTTGGTGATCCTGAGGGGCTTTGCTAACCTGCATGGTGCTGTGCTTCTGTGTGATTCTACAACAGCCTGAGAGAGCTGGGGCTGTTTAGCCCTGAGAAGAGCAGCCTGAGAGGGGATCTTCTCAATGCTCATCAATAGTTAAAGCACAGAAGTCAAAAGGATGGGGACAGACTCTTCACTGATGCTCAGTGATAAGGAACAACAGACACAAACGAGAACCAGGAGGTCCAGGAGAAACTAGGAGAAACAAGACAAGGCACAGGAGGCACAAGGTAGAACACAGGAATTTCCACCTAAATATAAGGATGTGATCCTGGGCAACCTGCTCTAGGTGATCCTGCTATAATGTTTAGCATGGACTAGATGATCCCCAGAGGTCCTACCCAACCCCCCCACCATTCTGATTCCCTGGAATTCCCAGTTTCTTGAGGCCTAATCATAAATGTTGTCCCAGAGCACAACTTCAGTTTCTGAGCAGTCACAGAATCAGAGGATCACAGGATCACAGGATCACAGAATCACAGAATCACAGAATCACAGGATCACAGGATCACAGAAACACAGAATCACAGAATCACAGGACCACAGGATCGCACAATCACAGGATCACAGAATCACAGGATCCCAGAAACACATAATCACAGAATTACAGAATCATAGGACCACAGGATCTCACAATCACAGAATCACAGGATCCCAGAACCACAGGATCCCAGAAACCCAGAATCACAGAATTATAGGATCACAGAATCACAACAACACAGAATTAACCAGGTTGGAAACGAACTCTGAGGTCAGCGAGTCCAACCTTCTAATTAACTAACCCATGGCACTAAGTGCCTCATCCAGCCTCCTTCTGAACACCTCCAGGGATGGGCACTCCACCACCTCCCTGGGCAGCCCATTCCAATGCCAATCACTCTTGCAGTGGAGGACTTCTTCCCAACACCCAGCCTGAACCTGCCCCGGCGCAGCTCGAGGCTGTGTCCTCTCGTCCTGTCGCTGTGCAACGCAACTTCATCAAATGCTCTGACTGCGACTAGAGACAGCTTAATAGCAACAAATGGCTTTGGTTGTCCTTCACAAAGCCCTTTCCCCCAGCTGCTGTGTCTCTCTCTGGTTGTGCACTGTCAGGAAACAGGTGCTTTCCTATTAATAGCTATGATGCAGCAAGGCAAGAAGAAGGTGCAGTAGGATAGGAAAACAGGTGGTCTCCAGTTGAGCAGTTTATAAACAATAACTAATCACTCAAGACCTGTAGCAGTTTCTAATGAGGACTATAATTACCAGCCAGGTGGCTGTAGTTAGAGGAATACATTGTTTTTAAACAGGTTACTTGACTCAACAGCAGTTTTACGGGAGGCAGGATTGTCTACAACATATGTTGCCTCTCATTTTCTGCGGGGTTTTTTTTCTCTCTCTCCCTGCGTGTGTACGTAAAGACGTCTAACGCCTTCCAGTGTCAAACCCTGCTTTCTGTCACTTAGGATTCCACAGACTTCCAATTGCTCTGGCTGAATCCTGAGTGCTTATGTCAGGGCTAATTTTGGGAAGAATTCAGCATAAACAATTTGAATGGTTTTTCAGGTTGATGGTAGGGAAAAAAAATATATCAATCAGGGTTTGCTTTTTTTTGCATGGTTACTGCATCAGGTATAAGCCAGAGTTAAACAGAAGCTGAAAAGTGATGAAAACCTAAACATCTAAAGCCTGTCTATATTTTGTTATTATTCATTTTGATCTAACAATATTTCCTTTTCCTAAAATCCTTGCCTATTCTATCAAACAGCTTCAACTATTATTTTTCTTTTAAAGCCTCGCTTTGAATCAAGTTGTTAGATTCTGCAGGGACAAACATTGTCAATGCCAAAGACTTGAGCAAATGTTTCACTGCTCCCTTGAAAATTCACCCAAACATGGCCAAGCCATAGGCCTCTGCACAGGCTCAGAATTTGCAATGAGATTCACAGAAGGTTTCACAAGCAGGGAGCATGATTCGTTCACCTCTGGGCTGTACATGCTGCCGCGCTCAGTGCCATTGCCGCCAGCCTCTGGAATAACCTCGTGTTCTGGCTGCAGAGGCTGAGCTGTGCTTCTGGGAGATACTGCCCTGCTCTGAGAGGGATGCAGAGATGGGGGAAAAAAAGAGGAGATAGTGAAAGGCTTAAGGAAACAAAACAAGAAAGAGAGGGTAGCCACAGGCAGGCAGGAGCAAAGACAAGATAGACAGGAGCAAAGAATGATGTGGTTTCCAGCCAGCAGGGCAGATTTCCCTCTCTGTGTCAGCCCAAAGGAGACCATTGTGAGGTTTTGTCTGCAAAGCCACTCTACAGCCTTATTCTGAGGTCAAACTTGTCCCAGGTCAACCTGGGCAGACACTTCTGCTTGGATTTTATTCAGTATCTTTAAGCAATCTGCCAATGCTCCACCGGAAATCTGGCACTGGAATTAGGGAGGGAAGCAGCACAATGCTACATGCCAGAGACCATCTTTTACAGCAGAGGTCAATGACACAGCATCTGCCCTAAAATCACAGCATGGCTTGGGTTGGGAGGGACTTTAAAGATCATCTAGTTCCAACCTCCCTGCCATGAGCAGGGACAACTTGCCCACGTTGTTCAAGGTCCTGTCCAACCTGACCTTGAATGCTTACAGGGAGGGGGCATCTACAACTTCTCTGGGTTACCTGTTCCACTATCTCACTGCCTACAGTAAAGAATTTCTTCCTAACAGAATCATAGAATGGTAAGGTTGGAAGGGACCTCAAATATCATCTAGTTCCAGCCCCCTACCATAGGAAGGGACACCTCCCACTGGAACAGGTCACTCAAGGCCTCCTCCAACCTGGCCTTGAACACCTCCAGGGAGGGAGCAGCCACAACCTCCCTGTGCCAGTGTCTCACCACCCTCACTGCAAACAACTTCCTCCTAACATCCAGTCTAAATCTCCCCTCTGCCAGTTCAAACCCATTGCCCCTTGTCCTGTCATTACAAGACCTTGTCAATAGTCTCTCCCCAGCCCTCCTGTAGCCCCCTTCAAATCCTGGAAGGCTACTCTAAGGTCTCCTGGAAGCCTTCTCTTCTCCAGGCTGCAGAGCCCCAACTCTCTCAGCCTGTCCCCATAGCAGAGCTGCTGCAGCCCTCTGAGCATCTTTGTGTCCCTCCTCTGGACCTGCTCCAACAGTTCCATGTCCTTCCTAAAAGAAAGGCTAATAGAAGGCTAACAGAAAGGTTAAATCTCCCCTCTTCCACCTTAAAGCCATTTAACATCAGCTAAAGCAAACATTTAAAGTTCCCATTGGTGAAGTGTGCGTCTTGGCCCCACCAGTGGTTGGTCCATGAACACAAAGAGTAGAGTTTAACTCAGCCCTGCCATGCCTCTCAACTTTCCAGTTCTGTCCAAGAACTGTTGCCAGTTAAGTGTAGTCCCACATCACACAACTTCTGAAATTATTCTCACCTCCAATTTATTTTGTTTTGCTTTAATAAAGAAAATCATACAAAGAAGACTACATTAAGTCTCCAGGCTAATTCACTTATATCATTCCAGAGTCAAAGTTGATCTTGGAGCTTGATTTGAAATGACAGGCTGAACTTAAAACACTTTCTGAAGTGATTTGCTGGATCAGGGCCTATGGGTTATGATATGGCAAATCATTACAGGGTCACATATTAATTTCCACATGGCTTTCAGGTCTGTAATTAACACAGCTTCTGTGTATAGAGCCCTTGCCTCGTTTGGTGCAGTTTGGAAGCTGTGCAGTCAACACATCAGGGAACCATTAAGAATAACAGAATCACAGATTGTCAGGGGCTGGAAGGGATCTCCAAAGCTCATCCAGTCCAATCCCCCTGCCAGAGCAGGATCTCCTATACCAGATCACACAGGAACACATCCAGGCAGGTTTTGGATATCTCCAGAGAGAGACTTTACAACTCTCCTGGGCAGCCTGTTCCAGGGTTCTGTCACCCTCACAGGCAAAAAATTCCTCCTTGTGTTTACATGAAACTTCCTATGCCTCAGCTTCCACCCAGTGCCCCTTGTGCTGTCATTGGGCATCACCCAGCAGAGCCTGGCTCCAGCCTCCTGGCACTCACCCTGCACATATCCATAACCATTGCTGGGGTCACATCTCAGTCATCTCTTCTCCAAGCAGCACAGCCCCAGCTCCTCAGGCTCTCCTCCTAACAGAGCTGTTCCATTCCCTTCAGAATCTTTGTGGCTCTGGACTCTCCCTAGCAGTTGCATGTCCCTCTTGAACTGGGTGGCCCAGAACTGGACACAGTGCTCCAGATGTGGCCTCACCAGGGCAGAGCAGAGAGGCAGGAGAACCTCTCGACCTACTAACCACAGCCCTTCTAATCCACCCCAGAATGGCATTGCCCCTCCTGGCCAACAGAGCACATTGCTGGCTCATGCTCAACCTCCCATCAACTAAGACCCCTAGATCCTTTCCCCCTTCGCTGCCTTCCAACAGGTCAGTCCCCAACCAAAACAGAGACTCATAACCACTTGGAAGACTGAATCACAGCCTGGATAACTGCATTCTGCCTGTCCAGAGTTTGTAGGTGAAGACCAGCAGGACATTCCAGCCAGTTTCCTTGCCAAAGCAATATGTCTCCTTGCCTCCAAGGACCATCCTGTGAGCTTCCCTGGCTTCGATCATTTCAACATCTGTAAAAATCCCAGCTACACTGAAAATGTCTTGATTTGGCCACTTAGATTTACAGCAGAGTTTGGATCTTAATCTTCCTGTATTCTCCAGCATTTCTGGTCAATAAAAGCAGAGAAGTGATGTTTCATCACACGGATACTGCACAGCAGATTCATAACTCGTTGGAAACAAGGGTGACACAGTTAATAATTTTATATTCAATAATGGGTTTGGATAGTGCCATATGTTGAAGGATTATTGTGAAAGGAAACACATGGGAGGAGAACATTATTCTCAATATAGCCAACTTACAGCCTACTCAAGCATATTTTCATGTGATATCAATATCTTGTTCCTACAATGATTGGTGGCTTCTAAAGATATACAGAGAGGACAGGTGATGACTATATATGGTGGCTATGCCATATAAAAATATTTCCAGAGACTGGAAATATGTTTAAAATGGTGGAGAGTTGCCCTCAATGATCTCTTTGGGTCCCTTCCAACCTCTGACATCCTGTGAGTGCTGTTTGGTTTGGGATTTCTTTTGGTTTGGGTTTATTTTTTAATATTACAAACTATCTCTAATCCTTTTCTTCATATCATAATCATAGGTTGGAAGGGACCTCAAAGATCATCCAGTTCCAACACCCTGCCATAGGCAGGGACACCTCCCACGAATACAGGTCACTCAAGGACTCATCCAGCCTGCCCTTGAACCCCTCCAGGGAGGGAGCAGCCACAACCTCCTCATCCTCACCCTTTCTTGGAGTCATAAAGCTCAGTGATTTGGGAAACTTGGATTTGGATTGGACTAGTTATGTAGAGCAGATTACAAACATGGCACTTCACTTTTTGGTTGATGCTGGAAGATACATCATTAATTTACAGGGCTCATTAATTTATAGGGCTGTATTCAGGACTGCAGGGAAGCTGCCAGCAGCAGCTGGAGTCTTCTTTCCTTCTGAGTGCACACAAAGTTCAAAGCCCATGTTAAATATTATATCTTGCTTATAACTTTGTATTAACCCATTTTGACATCTCCTTTGTCCTTCTGCAGCTGAAGCCATCGTTTGTTGGATGACATCATAGCCTCAAAAGGGACTTACTGGTTTAGTTCCTGAAGTTCTAGGAGTCATTTGTGTGGAGATTTTCCAGACTCAGACACATAAAGCTCTCTTGCTTGAAGGACAAGACTGAGTAAGACAATCTCCAAAGATCCATCCAACCATCTTGGTGGACATGTGTGAAGCCCAGAAAATCAGGAGTTCTCATAATGAATCATAAAACGATGTGGGTTGGAAGAGACCTTTAAAGGTCATCTAGCTCAACCTCCTTGCAGTGAGTAGGGACATCTGCAACTAGAGCAGGTTGCTTAAAGACTCGTCCAATCTGATCTGGAATGTTCCCAGCAATGAGACATCTGCCACCTCTCTGGGCAACCTCTACCAGCATTTAACCACCATCAGTGTAAAAAACTTCATCCCTTTATCTGGTCTAAATCTTCCTCTTTTAGAGGAACATCAACCTGTGTCCTTTTGCAAGAGGTCCTTCCAAAAACACCGCCCCCATCTTTCTCATTAGCCCTTTTAAGTGCTGAAACAGACCNTTGGAGGAGGCCTTGAGTGACCTGTACTAGTGGGAGGTGTCCCTGCCTATGGCAGGGGGTTGGAACTAGATGATCCTTGAGGTCCCTTCCAACCTTACCATTCTATTGTTCTGTGATAAAACCATCACCCCTTGTCCTTTTGCAACAGACCCTTCCAAAAAGACTCTTTCTCATTGGCCCTTTTAAGTGCTGAAAGACCACAATAGGATCTCTCAATGCAAAAGAAATTGAGATTGTCCTCCTGTATCTGAGGTTCTAGCCCAGACACTGATTTGTCCTTTTTTTCCCATCCTGCTTGATGTGCAACGAGAGATGAGTGTCTCCCAAATTTTCATCTGCACTTGCTCTCCTGCAATCCACATTTCCACGTGTCTATTCATTGCACATGCAGGAAGGACAAAATTTGCTGCCTTTGGGTTTTTGGATGGGGGTTTGAGATGGATTAATTAGATGTCAAGAGGGACAATAACAAGCGACTTTATGACTGCCTTTACCACTTGGTAGAAAGGTTACGTTTAAAAATTGGCATTACTGTCCTGGATTTTAGGTTAAGTTCAAAATGCAGCTTCCGCTGGTAGAACTGAAGGGTCATATAAAATTCATTGCACTAGAATATTTATAAGTATCTGGGATATTTGTAGGAAACACAATAATGGGAGAATCAGAGCTCAGAGACAGAAGGGGGAATTGTTAAGCGGCAAATAAAAACCTCCGTTTTTCCAGCACTTAACCCTACATCTAACAGTAATTATTGCAAATCCCAGCAATGATTAAATTTCATCCTGAGCCCAGCTAAATGTATGTGCACGGAGAATGGGTTTTCTGCTAATAACTCCTGTGCTGGGAGCTTTCAGGCAAGGACTGATGTGAGTGCAAATTGCACATCTCAGACCTTCCGCATACCAGCGAGGTGCAGGTATCCTCGGAGGTACCTTGACGCACCTGGGGAGGAGCGAAGCTCTGTTTGTTTACAACCTCTTCCTTCTCATCACATAATCACATCTTTGAAGGCAGGTATCTGACAAAAGCCCAGAAAGTGAACATGGCAAACCTGCAGCAGATATTGTTCAAGCTGCTATCTCATCACCCCTCTTCTCCTGCAAGGTACAGGGAGGGATGTTTGTCCAAGGCTATCGTATCTCACCGGCGTGTGCCGCCACAATTAGCTCCCTGAAATCCAGAAGTCAACTGGCTGTTGCAGAAACAGAGGGCGTTCAGATGGAGGGTAAGGGAGCAGACCTAATTAGCTTTAAGTACCTGTAATCCTAGGAGATTTTACCTGATGATAAAAGCCAGGCAAAGTCCCTCAGGTATGAGTAATGAGATCCCAGCCAGGTTGGCAATGGATCAGGTGTTGGATGTCAACTCTGCTGAATGCAGCCTATTGATCCAGAAGTTGCCTGTATTTTCTGCCACAAATTGAATTCAAATTGCTTACATGAAGACAGCATCTGGCAGGTTAAGGTTTACCTGCTTCGTGTTTCAAAATGATTTTTCTCCACCAGCAAATGGGTAGGAAAGAGCTCTTTTGGAAAGAAACCAAGTGGAGCTTTTTGAAAAGATAGAGACGTGCTTGTTCACAGCGCCTGAGCGTGAAGCAGGGAGTTGACATCTGAGGAATGCATTTCAAATTATTAAAATAATAATGAGGTAGAGTTTGCACAGATTAAGCACCTGCACTCTGCCTTCACTCCTGCTGAATGAAATACCTGCCTCAACAGAAGAAATAAGATAGCAGCACTAATAAAATGTCTAGACCGCATTGCTACAAAATAAATTAAGTTTATTTGGTGAGAGGTGTTTTATTGATGATTTTGGGTTTGCTTGATTGTTTCACTTTGTTTTTTTTCCAGATCAAAGGAGGGGATTCTGCCCCTTGGCTCTGCTCTCCTCAGATCCCATCTGGAGTCCTGTGTGCAGTTCTGGAGTGCCCAGCACAGGAAGGACGTGGAACTGTTGGAGCCGGTCCAGAGGAAGCCACAAAGATGCTCAGAGGACTGCAGCAGCTCTGCTCTGAGGACAGGCTGAGAGAGTTGGGACTCTGCAGCCTAGAGAAGAGAAGGTTTCCAGGAGACCTTGGATTGGCCTTCCAGGATCTGAAGGGGGCTACAGGAAGGCTGGGGAGGGACTATTGACAAGGTCTTGTAATGATAGGATGAGGAGGAATGGGTTTAAACTGGCAGAGGGGAGATTGAAACTGGATGTTAGAAGGAAGTTGTTTGCAGTGAGGGTGGTGAGACACTGGCACAGGTTGCCCTGGAAGGTTGTGGAGCACAGAAGCACAGAATGTGATCGAAGATCTTTGATCACATTCTGTGCTTCGTGCTCCACAACCTCCCTGAAGGTGTTCAAGGCCAGGTTGGATGAGACCTGTTCTAGTGGGAGGTGTCCCTGCCTATGGCAGGGGGTTGGAACTGGCTGATCTTTGAGGTCCCTTCCAACCTAAACCATTCTATGATTCTATTACAGCCATTTAAGTTACTACTTATTGACACACACTTGTAATTTTTATTTTGTTTTTTAATAGTCAGCATTCCTAACTCATAGTCTAACAAATGTAGATCATTTATTGAAGGCTATGAAGAACAAAATTAATTTCTGAATATTTTTCTTTCTTCTGGGGGTGTGTGGGGAGGAACTGTCCCCCCAGGAAGCTTTCACATGATCCCTCTCTCCATCCAAAAAGCCCTGAATCACCTTAATCTGTCTTCCAACCAAAGAAGATGTCATTTTGAAACCACTTGTTCTTACCCCATGGGCCTACACCTCCAGTGTCCCATGGGGCTTGAAGTCTCAAGTGTTTATGGTTGATTGAGTCTAAAGACAACCTGGGAACTGTTTATTTTGGGCCTCTGTAACAGGCATCCAAATTTAATCTGTTTTTACACTGACAAACAAATATAACTTGAATTAATGTTAGTAAAAAAAAAAAATCTCTGCATATGCAAACAACAGAGGTGGTTTAGATATTGTGAGAACAGGAAAATGAGAGGGGGAAAGCACCTCAAAACTACAAGAGTCCTAGGAGATATCTTTTAAGAATGCTTTCATATGCCTACTAAGTTGTTTAGGGTTTTTTTCCTTTTTTTTTTCTCCCCCCACAAGTGCTTTTATTTAATGTGGCTGATAACTACTGGCCCATTTGTACATCAGCCCATTTGTCTTACTCATGAGGCACCTTAGCTGCTGTTTGGACAACATCCATTTGATAATGAAGCAAGATGCAGGCCAGACAGCTGCTTTTTTCTCACTCATTTCACTCTGTTATTGGTTAACTTAGTGGAAAAATGTAAATTTTCCAGGGACTTTAGGTTGGAGGTATCCCAGCCAAGGTGGATATGTGCTCGACTTGAGGTCTAATTTAACTCCTGTGTAGTATTGATCGGCTTGGCCCACCAGGGACCCTTAGAGTCTTCCTTTACCAAAGGTAGACAATGGTATGAAAGTAAAGTGTAATAAATGCCCCTGTCCAGTCCCATGTCGATATGCAGCTGCTTTTTTTTCCCCCACCCCCCTCCTTTTTTTTTGCCATTTGGAGTGCATCAGTATTTCACGTTTATTGTAGTGTGATGAAACACCTTTCAAGATGGCCAGAGGGACACTCTAGCAGTAAGCATTTAGGCAGTACAAATTGGAGTGAACAGGAGGACAGTTAGCAGGGAATATTTCTGAGGTCAAAGCAAGCTGAAGAGGAGCTGAATCAGCTAAAAGCAGAGTGGTGAGCTACAGCACCTACTGCAAAGTGAATACATATTCCACTCCTCTAGACAAAGTGATGCACTGGAGGATGATAGGTCTGCCAGAAAAAGAATTAAGCATTTTTACACTGACATTCATACAAAGAGCCTTGAAACAGCAACCACAGGTGTATCACCAGGATAGCCCATCCTTGGTCTTCACAGTGCACTGCAAGATTTAAGGGTCCACAAGCCTGCATGTTCCAGTGGTTGCTGCAAAGTAAGCATTAAAATGCAGTTGCTCAACTGAACCACAATGGTCAGTCAGGCAAGTGGACAAATTGTAAGACTGTGGAGAAATTCGGGTGGGAATGAGCCCTAGGAAGTCTCTGGTCAGACCTCCTGTTCCAGCAGGGTCACCTCTGAAGTCTGACCTGGTTGTTCAAGGCTTGATCCTCTCGGGGCCTGCAAACTTCCAAGGGTGAAGAGGCTACAACTAGCAAAGGTGAAAGGACACCCAGATTAACAAGGCTGTCCTCAATAATTGTAACTCCAGAAACAACAAACAGAGCCCTGCTTGTGAAATCATAGCAGTCTGTCACGAACAGCTCTCAGGTTTTCTAAGGAAACCACTAAGGTCTTGAAAAAAATGATATAATAAATGACTTTGTGAATGTCTCCTGTCTCTCCATTGACCCTACAAGTGACCTTGTGACAATCTTGGCTCCTGGAAAACTGTGTCCATTGTCTGCATAAGGATTTTTAATCAGCATAATAAAAAAAAGCTGCATAAGGATTTTTAATCAGCATAATAAAAAAAGCTGCTATCACCAATAAAGATGTCACTGTCCAACAGTTGCAACAAGTCATAGAATCATAGAATGGTAAGGTTGGAAGGGACCTCAAGGATCATCTAGTTCCAACCCCCTGCCATAGGCAGGGACACCTCCCACTGGTACAGGTCACTCAAGGCCTCCTCCAACCTGGCCTTGAACACCTCCAGGGAGGGAGCAGCCACAACCTCCCTGGGCAACCTGTGCCAGTGTCTCACTACCCTCACTGCAAGGAACTTCTTCCTAACATGCAGTCTAAATCTCCCCTCTGCCAGTTTAAACCCATTGCCCCTTGTCCTGTCATTGCAAGCCCTTGTAAATAGTCCCTCCCCAGCCTTCCTGTAGCCCCCTTCAGATCCTGGAAGGCTACTCTAAGGTTTCCTGGAAGCCTTCTCTTCTCCAGGCTGCAGAGCTGCAACTCTCTCAGCCTGTCCTCACAGCAGAGCTGCTGCAGCCCTCTGAGCATCTTCATGGCCTCCTCTGGACCGGCTCCAACACTTCCATGTCCTTCCTGTGCTGGGGGCTCCAGAACTGCACACAGGACTGCAGCTGGGGTCTGAGGAGAGCAGAGCAAAGGGGCACAATCCCCTCCCTTGCCCTGCTGCCCACACTGCTCTTGCTGCAGCCCAGCACACAGTTGCTGTCTGGGCTGCAC
>WBNM01028509.1:5104-18006 GCA_013399055.1 Ramphastos sulfuratus | reverse complement strand
TGATACTGTGAAATCTAACTGTGCCTTGCAAACATTCGTGTGCCTGTCTAAATATTTTCATGTCGTTAAACGAATTTCAAGCATTTAAAAGCCTCTGACTTTTTTGTACTGGGACCTAAGTGAAAATAATTACATGTAAATATTGAGGGAGGGGAAACATAGAACCAAGCTTCATCTAATCCTTAATTACTGCTCTGTATTTCCAGTTTTAACTTCTGCATCCTTTAGTCCCTTATTTAGGTATTTCAAAATCACTTCTCATGTGAAGTGAATTAGTTTTATGCATCCAGCACAAGAAGATTTCTGATAAGCAATGCAGATAAAAAAAACCACCAGAACTGATGAAAACATTCACAGACTAATTTGCTTTTTTATCCTGTGTTTTTGAGAAGTACAGGCTTATTTTACACATTAAATCTCAGCGGGGTTAGGTTTACTTCAGTGACAAATCCAAATGGAAAATAAATATTGAGGTAACATATGTATAAATGGCAGGATGAATTTGCTTCTATCCTCACAGTAGCACTCTGTAAGAAACAAAAATGATATATATATTGTGTTAGATATACCCAAATTAGAGCAGAATATTACATTCTTCTGGAGTCCAAATTATTTTTATATTGAAAATGACAATATATCAAAATTCACTTTTTAAAATGGAAATTATATGAAAATATTTATTTGTTTATGCCTTTACCTCAATAGAGAAATACTACAAAACTATACTATATATAGTGTTAGATATGCTCAAATTAGAGTAGAACATTACATTCTTCTGGAGTCCAAATTATTTTTATATTGAAAATGACAATAAATCAACACTCCCTTTTTAAAATGGAAATTATATGAAAATATTTATTTGTTTATGCCTTTACCTCAATAGAGAAATACTACAAAACTATACTATATATAGTGTTAGATATGCTCAAATTAGAGTAGAGCNCACAGGACTGCAGATGGGGTCTGAGGAGTGCAGAGTAAAGGGGGAGAATCCTCTCCCTTGTCCAGTTGCCCACACTGCTCTTGCTGCAGCCCAGCATCTTCGTGGCCCTCAATAGTCAACAGCAAAGAAACTAAAATGTTCCTTATTTCTCTATTAAGCATCTGCTTCTTTGAGATGTTATTGATGGGAATCAGAAACCATAAGCCTCATCTGTCTTGGCAGGCATACCACCAGAAGCACTGAGTTTATTCTTATTCTGAATTTACATTCTTGTACTTATAGAATTGATTGACTAGCTTGCATTTTTGTCTCCAAAATTGGGTGTTCCTGATTCTGTCTCATTTATTTGGCACAAAAAAAAAAAAAAAAAACCAAAAAACTTCTTAACATATTCAAGTTGTGTCCAAGAAGGAAATATGGGAATAATCTAATCCAACATATTACTAAAGAAAAAAAACACAGAAATGTTTGCAAGTTTTATAGTACTCAAAGATGCTAAATCCAGTCTCCAAAATAGGTCAAAAAAAATTGTTATAACTTTCAGCCATTGACTTGGGCTATATAATTAGCTAGCAACATCATTAGCAATCTTAAGAGACATCAAAATGTCCTGAATTTACATGTTTCATCTGCAAATGTTATGATTTGCATGTTTGGATAATTTATTTGAAAGCACTCATAAATTTTCACAAATGGGTCATCAAATATTCACAAATATTAAGTGTTCTTCAAAGGATAACTTTTAGACTGGGAAAACAGTACTGTAAAAAAAAAAAAAAGCAAGAGGAGTGCTGCAAAGACAGGCTTCAGGGCAGGTCAGGCTGCACTGGGGAAGGGATCTGAAGCAAAAACAGCCAAGAAAAGCTCTTTTGGATGTTTTTTTGATGCCAAGAAAAGTACTATCCTTGTGCTGATCCTGCCAGCTTGTGGATGGGCTGCTGAGATAACATGGGTGGAACCAGCATCACCCACTGCTGATCCCACCTTCAGATAGTAAGAAGCCTCAGGCAGACTAGTCCCTGTCCACAGAGCACAGAGTGAGCAAGTAGGGCTTGTGTGTGCCCAGGTGGTGTCACAGCTGTCTGCAGCAGGTAAGTTCACTGGAACCAGTGAAGCCTGAGGAATGAACTCCCAGAAGAGGACCCAACATGGTTATAACACATCCAAAAGACACTTGCAGGAGGAATGTGGTAACTCAGACTGAGCTCCTGTGCAAAAACATGGCATTGCAGGTGTCGGCTGCAAGAATTGCCTCTCTCTGGTGTTTGTTCTGATGGGAGGCAGTTTCACTGACTGTCTGCCATGTGAACAGACCAGAGATCTGCTCAGCCAGGTGGTGGAGCAGAAGGAGGAGGTGGTAGGGTTGAGAAGAATCAGAGAGTGCAAGAAGGAAATAGATTGGTGGAATTATACCATACAAAGGCAGCAGGAAGGTCTTCAAGAANACAGAGCCCCTGCTCAGGATGAGGAAGTCGACAAGGCCTTCTACAGGCAGCTGGCAGCAGCCTTGCAATCACAGACCCTGGTTCTCATGGGGGATTTTAACTATCCAGATATTTGCTGGAAGCCCTACTCAGCAGCCAGCCACAGCCCAGGAGGTTCCTCCAATGCATCGATGATAACTTCTTGATGCAAGTGATGGAGGAGCCAAATAGGAGAGGAGCAGTATTGGACCTGGATACTCACTGGCCAGGAGGGTCTGCTTGAAGCAGTGAAGGTTAAGGGCAGCCTTGGCTGTAGTTATCATGAGATGGTGGATTTTAGGATNAAGGTTAAGGGCAGCCTTGGCTGTAGTTATTCAAGGATGGTGGAGTTTAGGATCTTGTGTGGTAGCAACAGAATATCTAGCAGGATCACAACCTTAGTCTTCAGCAGGGCCAACCTTGACCTTCTCGAGCAATTGCTAGAGGAAATCTCACAGGACAGGGTATTAGAAGGCAAAGGGGCCCATGACAGTTGGTTAATATTCAAGAACCAATTCTCCCCAGCTCATGATCAGAGCATTCCATCAAGTAGGAAATTGAGAAAGGGAACCAGGAAACCCACATAGTTTAGTAGGGAACTGCTGATCAAAATTAAGTGGAAGAAGAGAGTCTACAGATCATAGAAGGAGGGGCTGGCCATCTGGGAGGAGTATAAGACTGTTGTCAGAGGCTGTAGGGAGGCAGCTAGGAAAGGTAAGGCCTCCCTGGAATTCAACATTGCAAGGGATATCAAGGGCAACAGAAATGGCTCCTTGAAATACATTGCAGGAAAAACACCAGAGGCAATGTAGGCTCATTGCTGAATGAGGCTGGTGCCTTGGTGGCAGAGAATACAAAGATGGTGCAGTTACTAAATGCCTTCTTTGTCTCTGTCTATACCACTGGAGACTGGCCTCAGGAACCCCAGACCCCTGAGGCCGCATTGGAATACAGGACAAAGGAGTTTTCCTTGGTTGATGAGGACTGGGTTAGGGAACAGTTAAGCAATCTGGACATCCATTAATCCATGGGTCCTGATGGCATATACCTGCCATTGCAGGTCATTGCCAGAACACTCTCCACAGTCTTTGGTGGACAGGAGTGGTACCTGGGGACTAGAGGAAGGCAAATGTCACTCCAGTCTTCAAAAAGGGTAAGAAGGAGGACCCAGGTAATTATAGACTGGTAAGCCTCACCTCCATCCCCAGAAAGGTAGTGGAGCAACCTGTCCTTGGTGCTGTCCTTCGGCATATGAAAGACAAAAGGGTCATTAGGAGCAGTCAACATGGTTTTAGTAAGGGGAAATCATGTTTGGTCAATCTGATAGCCACATAACTGGGTGGACAGATGATGGTAGAGCAGTGGATGGGGTTTATCCTGATTTCAGTAAAGCATTTGACACAGTCTCCCACATCATCCTTCTGGCTAAACTGAGGCAGCGTGGTCCGGATGATCAGGTAGTGAGGAGGGCTGTGACCTGGTCCAAGGAATGAAGTCAGAGAGCTGTGGTCAATATGACAGAGTCTAGTTGGAAGTCTGTATCTAGTGGAGTCCCTCAGGGGTCAGTACTGGGACCAGTACTATTCAATATATTCATCAGCGACCTGGATGAGGGCACAGAGTGCACTGTCAGCAACTTTGCTGATGGCACCAAACTGGGTGGAGTGGCTGCCACACCAGAGGGTTGTTCTGCCATTCAGGAAGATTTAGACAGGCTGGAGGGTTGGGCAGGGAGAAATTGAATGAAATTCAACAAAGGCAAGTGTAGAGTCTTGCACCTGGGAAAGAACAATCCCAGGGAGCAGTATAGGTTGGGGACTGACCTGTTGGAGAGCAGTGAAGGGGAAAAGGACTTGGGGGTCCTAGTGGGTGGAAGGTTGGCCATGATCCAGCAATGTGCTCTTGTGGCCAAGAAGGTCAATGCCATTCTGGGATGTATTAGAAAGGGTGTGGTTAGTGGGTCAAGAGAGGTTTTCCTCCCCCTCTACTCTACCCTGATGAGGCCACTTCTGGAATATTGTGTCCAGTTCTGGGTCCCTCAGTTCAAGAAGGCCAAGCAGCACTGGGTGGAGGTCCATCACAGAGTCACAAAAATGCTTAAGGGAATGGAACATCTTCCTTGTGAGGAGAGACTGAGGGAGCTGGGTCTCTTTAGCTTGGGGAGGAGATGATTAAGGGCTGACCTCACTAGAGTTTAGAAATATGAGAAGGGCAAGTGTTGAGAGGAGACAGCCAGGCTCTTTTCATTAATATCCAGTGATAGGACACAGGGCAAGGAATGCAAACTGGAGAACAGGAGGTTCCATGTTAACATAAGGAAAAACTCTGTTACTGTGAGGCTGCCAGAACAGGCTGCCAAGAGAGGTTGCGGCGGAGTCTCCTTTTCTACAAACATGCAAAACCAGCCTAGATTCATTCCTGTGTGATATACTTCAGGTGATCCTATTTTGCCAGGGGAGTTGGAGTAAATGACATTTTGAGGTCCCTTCCAAACCTGAATTTTCTGTTATTCTGTGAGTGACATCCCTGTCTTAATTGACTTTTATCCATTCAATTCTATGGCGTGATAGGAATGCTGTGGTGTTTTCTTCCAAAGGCTTTCAGAATTTTTATCATCAGAGGCATTTTGATTGCAATAGGTGGTCACTGTTCTGTTAGGTAGAGACTGAAAAGAAGCTGCATCTTGGAGAACCAAGAGGTATCACTGTTCCTTTGAAGCAGTACATAAATACAGAATCTGTAGGAAGCTTAACTGCCTTCCCCAAAATCTTGGAATCAATTAAATGCAGGCAACTTACTGTTACCAACAAGCATTCACAGAACCACACAGAGAATCACCATGGTTGGAAAAGACCTCTAAGGTCATCAAATCCAACCATTATCTAACTTTACAAGGGTGACTACCCCACTGTATCCTTGAGCATCATGAGTGACCTGTACTAGTGGGAGGTGTCCCTGCCTATGGCAGGGGGTGGAACTAGATGATCCTTGAGGTCCCTTCCAACCTTCCCATTCTATGATTCTATGATCGTATGGAGATAGGATTTAAATACATGCAGGGATGGTGACTCAACTATTTCACTGGGCAGCCAGTTCCAGTCTTTGATAACTCTTTCAGTATATTGGTAGAGATGACCTAAGAGCTCTTGTGTACATCCTTCCAAAAGTAGTCATTACATATTCTCACTCTCTCTGAATATCCCTTTTTTAATTAACATGAAAAATACTTCAGAGCCACATGTCACTTTCAAGCTGCTGACCCAGCAAGCAGACAGAAGTGGTGCTGCCGTACTCAGGCTTGCCATCATTGGCAAGAATTATACCAGCCACATCAGGTGGCACTCTGCAAGCACAGCATTTGTCAAGCTGTCAGCTGACTGCACCTGGCTTATTCCAAATCCCAGAGTGCGGTCGCTATCAAGAGCATGACCTTCATTAAAGAGGCTCCCATCACTGCACAGTGACACAAGCTGTAAAAGGCTGCTGTTGATTTGCAAGGACTTTCTGTGAGTATATAGGTAGTAGAACAGACTGTGTTCATGTGAAGTGATTTTTTCTGCCAGATGGCAGAAAGCTAGTAGCAAACCCTGACATGATTTCTGCACTGCATTAGCATACAAGGGTATGGATGGGGCCATGTATCACTAATGAAATGCTGGTCCTTTGTGCCTCAACCCACAAGCTTTATTCCATCTGTGCTACCTGTTCCACTGTGGGAAGTGAGTAAGAAGCCTACCAAGATTAAACCCCTGAATAAAGAGATGTAATAAATTTAGAACATTTTGATCTCCTTCATAGGGTTGTTTTTTTTTTTTTTAAATAATAATAACAACTTTTTATGCACAATTAAAACTTGGAAGTAATACATAAAACTATGTAGCTATTTACCTTACTTAATCTGCAGCAATTGTAGTAATCACTTTTGTTCTGTCATATGGGATTATATTTTCTCATGCACTGTTCTTCAGTAACAGCCCCATATGAAAGATTAAGCAAAACTTCTGTGATGGTTTGGGAGTTCCCTGCCCCCCACACTTTGTAAAATCCCCCAGACTAGACTCAGCAGGCTGGAAGTTAAGGACTGAAACTCTATTTACAGCTCAGCACAATGTACAAGCAGAGATATACACAATAGACAGGAATAGTTACAGACATATACAAGGTAAAGGTAATACAGAAACACAATTCCCCTCCCAGAAATCAGAGACCCCAGGAGGGGCTCCCAACCACCCTTCCACCTTCTCCCCACCCCTATACCTTACCTACGGGTTTTGCTTATGTGCAAGGTGAGTTTGGAGGATGGGCCAGGGGGGTTAGAAGCAGAGTGGTTAGCTAGATTATTCAGCAGAGAGGAGAGGACCCACTAGCTCCCCTTAGCTCCCCTTAGCTTTGTGTTCTAATCTTTAAACATCTCAACAAGCCTATGAGTGAAGCAGACATCTCCATTGTTTGCTTTTCACAGCCTATAATATAATTTTCTCCATTAAAATATCCCAATTAGCCTCAAACCAGCACAGAAAACAGTGCAGAAAACAGAAAACATGATGTGAGAAGAAAAACTCCAAGGCTAGAAAGCAAAACAAAAGAAAACAAACAAACCAATGATAAAAAACCCCAAACAAACTAGAGACACATAGTATAAATCTGTAGTTACAGTGTGGTAAAAAGTATATTTGATTCAGTATAGAATCATAGAATCATAGAATGGTAAGGTTGGAAGGGACCTCAAGGATCATCCAGTTCCAACCCCCTGCCAGAGGCAGGGACACCTCCCACTAGTACAGGTCACTCAAGGCCTCATCCAACCTGGCCTTGAACACCTCCAGGGAGGGAGCAGTAGATGGATACTGAACGTGGATAGCAAAACCCTTCCCATTCACCCAGTGTGCACCATGGGGATTCACCAGCAATGACAGGAGGAGGATAGTTGGGCACAACTTGGGGCTTCTACCTTTCCTGGGGTCGATTAAAAAGGGGAGCAGGCAGGGAATCCNCGAATTAATTTGAACCCAATCTAACTAATCTGCATAGAGTTTGTGGGCGGGGCTTTGGGAAATAAAATAACTACAGATTTGATAATTCCTGCCTCATTAATTCCCACAGCCAACTCATAAACACTCATATTTGTTATAGACACAGTTATTTTCCTGCTGAAAAGGGCAAAGCACATGGTAGAGAATAGGACAGAATAGTTTGAAAATTGTAGGATATGTATCAGATTTTTATTAGAAGCTTGAGTTTCTTCAGTGTTACATATTTAAAGGAAATGTGATTTGAATGAATTTTTAAAATAATGCAACTAGTTTTCCTCAAGCAGGAAAACAAGTCAGTGGAGTGGAAGGTAATTAGAGTTTCTTCTACTTTTTAAAAAATAAACTGCAAGTCCATGCTACTTTCACAACAAAGTGAATTAAATTCATTAAAGTGATCCTAAAAGATATTAAATTATCCTAATTATCCTAAAAGATGATTAGGGTCGAGGTAATAACTGAAATAACTGAAATAGTAATAACTTTACTAACTAGATTACAATTACCAAGATTTCTTGGGAGGCCTACAGTTGGGGCTCTGCAGCCTGGAGAAGAGAAGGCTTCCAGGAGACCTTAGAGTAGCCTTCCAGGATCTGAAGGGGGCTACAGGAAGGCTGGGGAGGGACTATTGAGAAGGTCTTGCAATGACAGGACAAGGGGCAATGGGTTTGAACTGGCAGAGGGAAGATTGAAAGTGGATGTTAGGAGGAAGTTGTTTGCAGTGAGGGGGGGGAGGCACTGGCACAGGTTGCCCAGGGAGGTTGTGGCTGCTCCCTCCCTGGAGGGGTTCAAGGCCAGGTTGGAGGAGGCCTTGAGTGACCTGTGCTAGTGGGAGGTGTCCCTGCCTATGGCAGGGGGTTGGAACTAGATGATCCTTGAGGTCGCTTCCAACCTTACCATTCTATGATTCTTGAGGCAGACATGGAAAGGGAAATAAATATATTGCAGGAATTCTAAGGAAGATAGTAAACTAAAATTATATCAACAGTGTACTGAGTTGGTGTAAAAAGAGGCTTTATCAGTAGCTTATCAATAATTATTCCTTCATTAATAGAACAGCAAATACTCTTACTTGCATGATAAAAAGTCCAATTTCTTCAGCAATAATTCAGTGTATTATTGGGACAGGGTATTCAGTCCTTGGCCTCACAGTTTATTCACCTGGGAACCAATTATTGACTAGAAAAATAGAGAACACTTCCAATAAATTTTAAATAATTCATATCCTAATTTCATGTGTATGCATAGAACTGAATCAAGTATGATCATAAATTTTAATGAAAGGTGGAAGATTCTCCCCATAATAGCTCATTTCATAAAAGGTTTCAGGTTTCATCCTGCTTATATATGTTAGCAAAAAAAATTCCAACAGAGTTAATCATGGGTCATTAATTTTTAAGCCTTTAATTCTTTCCTACTATTTTTATACACAGCAGAAGGTGAAAATGTTTAGAAAATCTTGTCTAAACATTCATAAAGAGAACAAAGAAGAAGAGAAAGTGAATCAGAATCTTGATAACACTAATAAATCTTCATGTACATCACAGCCTTAACTTTAAGACCATAATTAGTCAGTGGCTGTGCATGAATGCTCATGTAAAATGCTGAAAAACTGTAATTATGAGTGCAATTTTGCATCCACTTCATCTCATTCCAATATGAATCATGACTGTCATAAATATTATGTATATTAGAAGTGGTCATTTGATTAAAAAACAACTTAGATTTCTTTTATGGGAAATAAAATCTTATTTAGTTATTTCTTTACTTACCCTATGTAATTTTAAAATTATCTAAAACCAACTTTGGTATGGTTCATTATTACACACTCACTACTGATCATTCAGATTCACTCAGTCTAAAATTATTTGTCATACTGAAGTAGAAAATGGAAGGAATCTATTTTCTGGGGCTAGGAAATTGTGCATTTTTATTCTTTCAGGCTCCTGTTGATGCAAGGAAGAGTGGTTTTGTGTTCACATTGAGGAATGGGGAATGGTTTGTTTCAAAATATGATGGTGTGCTGGCTTGAGGCTAATTGGAATATTTTAATGAGAGAAATTAGATCATTGGCTGTGAAAAGAAAATAATAGTGATGTATATATCACTCATAGGTTCTGCTGAGAGATAATAACAAGAACATAGAATCATAGAATCATTGAATCATTGAATCACTGAATCACTGAATCATTGAATCATTGAATCAGTCAGGGTTGGAAGGGACCACAAGGATCATCTAGTTCCAAGCCCCCTGCCATGCCCAGGGACACCCTACCCTAGAGCAGGCTGCCCACAGCCTCATCCAGCCTGGCCTTAAACACCTCCAGAGATGGGGCCTCAACCACCTCCCTGGGCAACCCCTGCCAGGCTCTCACCACTCTCATGCTGAAGAANTGCAGCCTGCAGAAGAGAAGGCTTCCAGGAGACCTTAGAGTAGCCTTCCAGGATCTGAAGGGGGCTCCAGGAAGGCTGTGGAGGGACTATTGAGAAGGTCTTGCAATGCCAGGACAAGGGGCAATGGGTTTGAAGTGTCAGAGGGGAGATTGAAAGTGGATGTTAGAAGGAAGTTGTTTGCAGTGAGGGTGGTGAGACACTGGCACAGGTTGCCCAGGGAGGATGTGGCTGCTTCCTGCCTGGAGGTGTTCAAGGCCAGGTTGGAGGAGGCCTTGAGTGACCTGTGCTAGTGGGAGGTGTCCCTGCCTATGGCAGGGGGTTGGAACTAGATGATCCTTGAGGTCCCTTCCAACCTTACCATGCTATGATTCTATGATTCCTTAGCTTGCAGCCAGATGAGTTAGTCTGGTGAATCGTGGGAGAGGGGGAAACTCTGAAACCACCACAGATGGATCGATTAGATCCTGCTGGACAATCCTAGTTTGCTGTAGATAAGGTTTGCATGAAGTTCATTTCACCTAACAGTAGATACTTCAAATGCAGAAGTCTCTCTGACTTGCTAACATAGGGTTTTTTGTTCAGTTGGTTGGTTGTTTTTTTTTACTCCAGTGTTGAGAAAAAGGTAAGATTAGACTGATACCTTTCTGATCTATTTTTCATACAAAAGAAATCACAGATAAGAATCCAACAGGCAGAAAAGCTGAAGGAATGTAATCTCTTTTATATTTGAAAGGATGTTAGAGTTTCTGACTGATTAATGTAGATGCATCAAACTCACTTACGACAGTTACTAGGTGATTCCAAGGGATTCCTTGCAATGACAGGACAAGGGGCAATGGGTTTCAACTGGTAGAGGGGAGATTTAAACTAAATGTTAGGAAGAAGTTGTTTGCAGTGAGGATGGTGAGACACTGGCACAGGTTGTCCAGGGAGGTTGTGGCTACTGCCTCCCTGGAGGGGTTCAAGGCCAGGTTGGATGAGGTCTTAAGTGACCTGTACTAGTGGGAGGGGTCCCTGCCTCTGGCAGGGGCGTGGAACTGGATGATCTTTGAGGTCCCTTCCAACCTTACCATTCTATGATTCTATGATAATAACATAGAAAGTAGAGAAGACCTAGGTATTGGTAGAAATGCTAAATATCAGTGGAGAAAAGTAGCTAAAAGCTATTTAGTTTGAAGACAGTTGTAGAAGAGAACAGGAGGCACTAAGGTGGCAATATTTTTTTTGTATTTGCCATTGGAATGGGCTGCCCAGGGAGGTGGTGGAGTCACTGTCCCTGGAGGTGTTGAAGCAAAGCCTGGCTGGGACACTTAGTGCCATGGTCTGGTTGATTGGGTAGGACTGAGTGCTAGGGTGGACTGGATGATTCGGAGGTCTCTTCCAACCTGGTTGATTCTATGATTCTATGAAAAAGACAGTCAGGAAATGAAAAAAAAACTGTAATAAAGTATGCACAGTAGCTGAGCAAGGCTATTGAGAAGTGCCAGCAGGTCAGCTCTATCTTTCATTCAACCACGAGCAAATGATTGGTGTAAATGTCATGAGCAAATGATGGTGAGGACAAGATTTCTCTTACTTAACTTTGACTATCACATTCACATCTGGTGACAAGGTCAATGAGTCTCTGCTTGTGCTTGTCTCTTTCCTCTGCCAGTCTATAGGCTGGCTAAGCTACTTAAGGTGGCAGGTTTTAGATATGTATATTTTATGTGATTAAGGGAAATCAGAATGACAGGAACGCTATTAGGATGGAAAAAGCTGAGATATAAATTCATCTTATTTAACCCCTCAAAAGACATAAAAAATGCAGCTACAAAATAAGGACTGTCAAGGTGGCAGGGTTAATTTGATATAATAGAACTTATGAAGAAAGAAAGGCTTTCGTGTAGTGTTTAATAAAACCTTAGGGACTATAAAATCTGAAGAGACTCAATTTTCCTCATCAGATTTATCTGGGTATAAAAATAGAATTTCACTCATTAAAAACCAGTGAACCTTCTGGATCTCATAAGGGGTTCCACATTAGTCAGTCTGAACTGTAATAAATAAAGCCTTGGAAAAATGTGGGAGTAGAAAAGAACAGGGAAGGATCTTCAGGATCACTGATACTTATTGGTGTGTGTGCTGGGAGTTTATATTTTGATTTGGGCTATTAATGTTGCTGTTATTTGATCTCACAATCACAATTGTTAACAGAAATAAATGAAGGCAAGCATGAGGAGATGATATGTGCATACTTTCCACATACAGACCTGTGGAAAACTCTATCTTGTCCATAGAAGCTTAGCTTAAATAATATTAATTTAGGAGTTCAAGGTCTTTCCTAATTATTGCATGACCAAGTAAAAACTGCAGGGGAAAAAAAAAAAAGTGATAATTATCAGAGGCTGTATGTATACATATTAAATTTTATTAAAAAACCTCTAAAAACATGCTTTATTTTTGTCCTCTGCGCATCTCCTGTTGGAAAGCACCTTCATCAAAGTCTGATTTATAAGTGACCTAATTCATCTAATATAGAAAAATTCTAACTCAATGTAGCGCAATTATGTTGCTTAAGATGAAGGATTTATGGTACACTGAGTGACACACCAAATTTTGAAAGAGGCAATCACTTTTTAAAATCAAATATGTACAACAGTTTGATAAGGTGTAAAGAAAAATTATGACAGCAAGGACATTCAAGATCTTCACAGAATCATAGAATCACAGAATGTTAGGGGCTTGTGGCAGTGTGCCCAGTTGCAGGCAACCCCCAGCCTCTGGCAGTCCCTGAGGACCAGGAAGGCTGCTCACCATATTCACTCTTTCAGCCCTGCCAGACTCTCCTCATTGCTGATTTTGTGCAGGGCACTCATCCATTTGTGCTGGTTTAAGGCTAATTGGAATATTTTAATAGAGAAAATTATATTATAGGCTGTGAAAAGGAAACAATGGTGATGTCTAGTTCACTCATAGGCTTGCTGACACAAATAAAACTAAGAACATAAACATTAGATAAGGCAGTCGGGCTTGTCGCGGGCTCTGGGGCACAGCGTCTGGGGCTGTTAGCAACTTCTGGCTTCTCCTCTC
>WBNM01028508.1:35576-47093 GCA_013399055.1 Ramphastos sulfuratus | reverse complement strand
ACTGGATGTTAGGAGGAAGTTGTTTGCAGTGAGGGTGGTGAGACACTGGCACAGGTTGCCCAGGGAGGTTGTGGCTGCTCCCTCCCTGGAGGTGTTCAAGGCCAGGTTGGATGAGGCCTTGAGTGACCTGTACTAGTGGGAGGTGTCCCTGCCTATGGCAGGGGGTTGGAACTGGATGATCTTTGAGGTCCCTTCCAACCTTACCATTCTATGATTCTATGACCTTTAGAGGTCATTCCAATCTAAACCATTCTGTGATTCTACATCGCAGTGCTGGGCCGACAGAGAGTAGAACCACTCCTAGCACCCTCATGGAGGTGGTTGCCACATCTTCCTCTGACCATACAACCTTGCCTAGTGCTGGGACTCAGGGTTCTTGTCTGGAGCCAGCCAGGCAGCCCCCTGTCCCCACCCATCTCTATGCCTGCTTGGGCCTGCATCAATTAATCACTTAGTAAATATCTTCTGTTTTATTACCTAAGCAATAAGCACTTGGTCGGAAATTGCATAACTTATAATCCAATTAACCAATAATTACATTGTAATGGCTTGGTAACTACAGCATTAATTAACTTTTATTGCCCTGTAAATTAAGCAGAGTATTGATATGGAGTTGAGGGCAGACAGCTGGCTCCAGTGGTGGCAGGAGAAGGATGAGGAGCCCCAAAAGCTGTCAAGGGGAGCATCAAGGCTCATGGTTGGCCTCACCAAGAGAGTTTTGTCCAAGCTGTGAGTACATCCACATGGATCCTCTTTCTTCTTAGGAGGTCTCCTTCCCCAGGCAAGTGAAGGGCCCTGGTGGCTAAGAGTGCCTGGGACACTGATGTGGAGCCAGTGGCAGCAATGGTGGCTTGTGGAGGAGTGAGAAGCTGTGTGTGAGGAGAGCTGCTGTGTGCTGAGATGTTGATACTCCTGCCTGCCAAGCACCACCCATGGCTTGCAGGTGCTAGATAGCTGGGAGCTCTGGCCAGGCTCCTCTGAGCTGCTTTGATATCTATCCTCACCCCTGCTGGTAGGATCTGTGGCTTGCTCTTGGGACATTGCCTTCCTGGAGGGGCTTTCTTAGCTCATGATGGCACTTCAAAGAGCCTGGTGGTGATGGCAAGGCAAGGTGATCCTGCCAGCTTGCTTGCCACCAGCAAGTGGTGCTGGGATAGTGCTGCCTCCCCAGTCAGCAGGGAGAGAGCAGCCCTGGGAGACCCTGGACCTGCAGCTGCTGGATGTTTGCCTTCTGCTTGCAAAACTCTCCTGTTGGCAAGCCTAAAAGAGAAGTGGTTTCATCCCCACCACCCAGACAGCTTTTAAGCTGTCACCAGGCTTGGTACCACTGGGTTACTTTGGCATGATCTCCTCCCCACTGCTCTCTGGGCAGGGAGGCTAGTTTGGGCACATGGAGGATGGAGAGACGTTTTGAGCTGCTTCAGCAGGATCTACTCCCCATGGCTGTCTGGGCAGGGAGACTATTCTGGGGACAAGAAGGGCAGAGAGGTGTTTTGAGCTGCTTCAGCAGGATCTACTCCCCATGGCTGTCTGGGCAGGGAGACTATTCTGGGGACAAGAAGGGCAGAGAGGTGTTTTGAGCTGCTTCAGCAGGACCTACTCCCCATGGCTGTCTGGGCAGGGAGACTATTATGGGGACAAGGAGGGTGGGGAGGTGTTTTGCTTGAGGCTCCTGTGTTGTTCACACAGCTCCCTGTCTCCTTTCTTCAGCTGGGACATGTTCACGCACAAACACTTTGGGCTCCTCTAGGCACAGACTAGAGCTGCAGGACAAGGGACTAGTACCAGAGCTGGCAAGACCATGAGTGCCCCTCTGTTTCTCACCCCCATCCATCCCAATGCTAACACCCCCCTTTAGCTCTGCATTAGATGGAGACCATGACTCCCAGGCAAGCTGCCGCTTGCCCAGCATGAAAGGGCTGTGAGGGGCAGGATTTTGCAGCATCTGCTTTGCAGCAGCCTCTCAGGAGGGAAGGGCAATCAGAAACCCTATCTAGGCCATCTACCACAGACTTTCAGGTAGAGCAAGGAGGCAGATCCTGCCTCCTCCACTCCTCAGTGCCCTTTGTGGCTGGGAGTTTGGTGACTGCACATGAGTAAGGGTGTCAACTCATGCTGGCACTCATTTCTCTGCTGGCTGGGATGACTGGCTTTTCCTGAGGCAGTTCAAGCAGGGAGTCCTGGTGGGATGAGTAGCACTGGTGCCAAATCAAGATGCCAAACTCTGACCAGATAGCTGGAAGGACAGGGTAGGTGTGATTCCATCCTGTGCTGCTGCTCCTTGACCCCTGGGGAGGCAGCGAGTGTCAGGAGAAACATTTGTAGGCTAAACCTCCAGGTCTGGCAAACAGAATCTCCAGGTCTTGCAAACAAAATCTCCAGGTCTCACTGGGTTTACCTCTCCTGCTCCTGCATACACAGTGAGCAGGTCTGAGGAAGAGTTGGTGTTTATTGGCAGGGCTTTGGAAACATTTTCTTGACACCAGAGGTGTGCTCAGAGACTGGAAACCGGCACAGCCGCTCGGCTTCTCGCGTAACCGGTAGAGTGATGCAGATAGGGAAATGGAACCAAAAATAATTATCCTTTTGATCTGGCATAATCTCTACATCTCCTCCCCACCTTCTGAACCTTGGTGAACTGCCTCTCTCTTCTCTCCTGGGTTTCTGCCTCTCCAGCATCCTCCTGCTTCGCCACGTGTTTGCTCCGATCTCTGCAATCGCCCGGGACACACAAGGAGCCATGATTTGGCCTGTGCCTTGCCCTGCTTTTGGTGGGTTGTTTGCTTGGGTTTTTTGGTGCTGCTGATTTTTCTTTGTACAGACAAGTGTCTTTTGCAAAAATCTCCCTTCAGACACCCAAAAGACCTGTCTTGGTTTTGGGAAAGTGGGGCAGAACCTATGGCTGCTGCTGGTGGGCTGGTGGCGTTTAAAACAATTATGGAGACCTGCCACCTTGTGGGAGCTGGGAGATGCAGCAGGACCCCCTCTCCTCTCCCCACCAAGCCCCTCATTTTCTGTGCAGGCTGGGCTTAGGGGCATCTCCACGCTGAGGTTTGGGAAGTGCACCTCCATGGAGGCAAAGCATGAGGCTGAGGACAGAAATGGGCTTTACATTGCTTTAACCTAGCCTGGGTCCCTCCAGTCACCTTGTAGTTTTGGCAGCCAAAAAGAAGTGCAGTTTTAGACACCACATGGTTAGTTAAAAGACATTGTCCCTTAAAAAAAAAAAAAAAAAAAGGATGGAAAGGATGGGGCAGGGGGGATGGAGAGAGAGAAAAAAAGGGAGAGAGCTGGTTGGGAGTGAACTGCTGGGATGGGTGATGGGAGTGCCATCCATCATATCTGCATTTGCCCAATGGGAATTTCCACTTTCCCTCTTCTGGCTGCATTCAGGAGCTGTGACTGCCTTGGCATGTATTTCCTCAGTGCCCCATCTCCTCTTCCTGGGTCAATAGTCCATCTTTTCCTGCTTTGCCAAGGCCCTGTCGCTACTCTGCTGGGCTGTCAGGAGGAAGCTGAAGAGCATCTGCAAGAGAAAAACCTCAGTGTTTGTGGCAGCTTGGCTTTTCCCTTGCAAGAGCTACTGGTCCTGCAGGAGAGGTGGAAATCTCTCCCCAGTGAAGGGGAGTGAAATAAAGAAGGGGGCTCCCCTTCTTTTGTCCCTGCCTTTATTTATCTTCTGGTTTATTTTTCATCGAGGAAGTTCATTTTCCTCCCACCTGGATGTCTGTCCTTCTGTTCCCAGCCAGCCCCTGCTCTCAGGACATCCCACCTGTCTGCAGAGATGAGTTATGGTGTTGTGACAGGGACCTCTGACTTCAGGTGGGACCTGGCAGAAAGAGCCAAGATGCTCCCCAGGGAGAACAAGGCAGTGTCTGAGTGGCTCCGATGACTGAGGGGTGGAAAAGGGAGGGGAAGAAAAAAGACATGCAGGAGAAGAATAGAATGAATTAACTGCTGCTATAAATAGCTCTGAGGTGTTAAATGAAATGCTTTTCATGGCTGGTTGTGAAATATCCACAGGGTTTAGTTAATGGCGAGGTTTTGCCAGCCAGCCAGCAATGGTAGCAGACATAACCTGGGCTTGTGTCCTGGGCTGATTCCCAGCAGGATGAGCAGCTGCTGGAGGGAGGGGATTCTGCCCTCCTGCTCCTGCTCAGACCCCACCTGCAGAGCTGGGGCCAGCTCTGGAGTCCTCAGCACAGGAGAGGCATGGAGCTGTTGGAGTGGGGCCAGAGGAGGCTACAGCAGTGATGTGGATGTGAGGGCTGGAAGCCCTCTGCTGTGGGGCCAGGCTGAGAGAGTTGGAGTTGTTCAGTCTGGAGAAGAGAAGGCTCCAAGGAGACCTTCCTGTGGCCTTTCAGTACTCAAAAGTGCTGGGGGCAAACTTCTAAGCATGTCCTGTTGTGACAGGACAAAGGATGATGGTTTGAGACTAAAAGAGGGAGATTTAGATGTGATAGATGGAAGATATTTTTTCCACTGAGGGGGCTGAGACACTGGCCCAGGTTGCCCAGAGAAGTGGCAGATGCTCCATTCCTGGAACCATTCCAGGTCAGGTTGTTAGGGGCTCTGAGCAACCTGCTCTAGTTGTAGATGTCCCTGCTGGCTGCAGGGGGTTTGGACTGGATGACCTTTAAAGGTCCATTCTCACCCATCTGAGATTCTGTGATACCCATGTGTCCTTGTTTTGGTCCTCCCACCCTAGAGGCCAAAGGCTTTGCTGAGGATAACTCCCTGAGCTCTGGCAGGTGTTAGGGGAAGGTGCTCATCCTGCAGGACCATGCATGCAGATCTGCATCCCTGCCCAGCTTTCAGGGCAGGCAAGCAGGAAGGTGGCAGCCCAGGGGTGCCCCCTGAAGCAACACGCCCATGGAGCCAGCAGCACGTAGGCAGCCTGAGAGCTCCTGGCACTGCCCAGCTCCTAATCAGAGCTGACAGGGCTCAGGAGAGGAAGAAGGGTGAGGGCAGACACGGGGAAAGCAAAGTGATGGTTCTTCCTGCCATGAGTCCTCGAGCACCCGGAGCAAGCCTGGATAAGCCAGGCACAGTAGTGAGGGTCTCTTAACGGAGGGGACAAAATTAAGCCCCCTCCTGAAAAGCAGGAGGGGACAGGAAAGCAAACCTCCTTTAGGTGAGCTTCCTTTCCTTAAAGGAAATTTATTATTGCCCAAATTGCTGTGAAGTAAAGGACCCCTCTGACATGGGGCCAGGCAGGACCTAATCATAGGTGCTGTGTGCACCCTGGTCTTGAGTGTGGGTGGGCAGGGTGGGCAAGAGGTCCTCTGTGAGATTCATCCTTCCAGAAGTAAGGAAGAAGTGTGGTCATGACTGATTTTTCAGGCTTCCTAAGCTGGTGAGTCAGAAGCTGAGTCTCATCCCATTGAAAACCTGAGTCTCCTAAAGCTGCTGGTTCAATGGGAATTCATTGAGTGTTAAATCCAACAAAGCTTCTGGTGGGTTTTGAGCAGGATTTGGTCATTGACACCTTTTGGCTTCCCTGGGGCTGAGCTGATGCTCCCAGTAAACCCAAGTATTACCTCTGCTACGAGGAGAGGCTGAGGGAGCTGGGGTTGCTCAGCCTGGAGAAGGCTCTGGGGAGACCCAAGTGCAGCCTTCTAATACCTGAAGGGCCCTGCAGGAATGCTGAAAAGGGACTCCTTACAAAGGCCTGCAGTGATAGGATGAGGAGCAATGGTTTGAAGTTGGAGAAGAGCAGATTTAGACTGGAGGTTAGGAACAAGTTCTGCACTGTGAGGGTGGTGCAACACTGGAACATGTTGCCCAGGAAAGTGGTTGAAGCCTTATCCCTGGAGATAATTCAAGCTGAGTCTCAACAGAGCTCTAACCAAGCCAATTTAGTGGAGAATGCCCCTGCTGACTGCAGAAGGGGTTGGACTGAATGACCTTTGGAGGTCCCTTCCGACTCCAACCCTTCTACAATGTCCCTTGTGCTTGGCAAAACATTTTGGGATGCCCTCAGCTGCTGGAGGAAACTGAAACCGTTTTGCTGGGCTGTCACAAGTGCTTCAACTTTTAAAAGGGGAGAGGGAGGGAGGAGGCAGGAAGGGTAATTAATCACCAAAGATACTTTGTTCCTTCGTTTTAACAACTGGAGTTTAGCTTTAATTATTCATGCCCAGACCTCGTAATGCCCTAGGAAATGCACTGCAGCACTTGTCATCAAAAGGGGTAACGTGAAACCACACTCCAGCCCCATTAAACTGGAGCTGAAATGGGAACCACACTCCAGCCCTATTTAAATTGCAGCTGAAATGGGAACCACAATCCAGCCCTATTAAACTGGAGCTGAAATGGGAAGAGGATGACTTTCCCACCCTCCCCAGCAAATTAATAATGCGCGCTGATTAGTGCCGAACAGATTAGTAAGGTTCCTTTCCATGAGCTTTGTCTCGTCAATAGAAAGTTAATTAACAGCCTGATGATTTCCCAGTTAGAGGATGACACTCCAGGATCACATGGACTTTAATCTTACATTATGAGTTTCTTCCTTTCCTTTAATTGTAGCTACTGTGACAGAATCACAGGATGGGAGGGCTTGGAAGGGACCTCTCGAGATCATCGAGTCCAACCTCTCTGCCAAGGCAGGTTCACCTAGAGAGAAGGTCACACAGCAACACATCCAGGTGAGTTTTGTGTGTGTCTCCAGGTGAGGAGTCCACCACCTTTCTGAGCAGCCTGTTCCAGTGCTCCATCACCTTTAAATTAAAGCANGGAAGGCTACTCTAAGGTCTCCTAGAAGCCTTCTCTTCTCTAGGTTGCAGAGCCCCAACTCTCTCAGTCTGTCCTCATAGCAGAGCTTCTGCAGCCCCCTCAGCATCTTTGTGGCCTCCTCTGGACCTGCTCCAACAGTTCCATGTCCTTCCTGTGCTGGGGGCTCCAGGGAACTTCTTATGTGTGAGTCTGTGCCTGGTACCCTTTGTCCTGGCACTGGGCACCCCTGACAAAAGCCTGGCCCCATCCTCCTGACACCTCCACCCTTTAAGTATTTATAAACACTGATAAGATGTCTCTTAGTCTTTTCTCCAAACTAAAAAGACCCAATTCTCTCATCAGAGAGATGCTTCTGCCCCCTTATCTTTGTAGCCCTTTGCTGTACCCTTTCCAGTAGTTCCCTGTCCTTCCTGAACTGGGCAGAGATTTAGCATCAGATAGATGCTGGCTGGGAGCTGTTTTCATAGCAGATAGGCTCAGTTTGGTTAATACTCTAAATTTCTTTCAAGGCAAAGCTGTATGGCGTAGAGTGTTTGGACTCTCTCCCAGCATGAAATTATGACCAAAAGAAAAAAGCCCTTAAAAGGCTTTGCAAAATATTTAGGACATAAGTAAGCAGGTGTGATAGGGGCAGCAAATAGAGATTGGCATGTGAGACAGAGAAGGCTCTGAAGCATATTTTAAGAGAGGGCTAAACCTTGATCAAATAAAACCATTACCCTGTTACAGTCCCAGGCACCCAAATGGACCCAGTTATGGAGTTTCCATCCCCAAGGTGCAACCACCTGATGCAAGATGTAGCACCTTACACATTGCTGGTCTCAGGGCAAGGGGATATCCAGTCCTGTGGTACTATGCTAGGTGAAAATCACAAATTAAAGTAAAAATCAAGTTTCTCTGGAGCTTTGGCACCTTGGAACTTGTGTATGTGTCCCACCACACTGTTCATTGAGGATCCCACACGTGCTTGAAGAAAATGCATGTCCAAAACACCTTCAGCTAAGACTGCTGTTTCTTAAATCTCCATTTTGTGGTTGGTTTTTCCCACATTTGTTTGTTTTCCCATAATTATCATGCCCTGGCAAGAGCTGCTTGTCCCATCCACACAAAAGCTGGCTACCCACCTCCTCCCTGAGGCAAGGAGCTGGACTGGCAGGTTTCAGGCATGGGCGTTAGCCAACCTGCCCAAGATGCCCACCCGTGGAGTCCAGGGCACCACCTAAATTCCTCTTCAAGTTCTGGCTGGAAAAGAGAGGAGCCAGAGTCCTGCTCCTCACTTGCCATCCTGAGCTTCAACCCTCCCCTTCCAACCCATCCTTGGCATCCCAACCACCCTCCACGGCAAAAACCACAATGAAGTCTTTCACCCACAGCCGCTGCCCAGATTAAGGCTGAGACTGGAGCCCTTGGCCTTTGATCTTGTGTGCAGTGATAATAACTCATCTGGCTGACAGCAGCCTCCCCCTCCCTTCTCCTGCCCCCACCCCACTTAATTAAAGGGAACAAAGAAAAAGTTGCTAATTAAAAGGAACAAGGGAAGGAGGGGAGGGGGGGAGAGCACGTGGGAGGGAGGGATGTGGCAGCAGAGCAGAGCAGTGCAGGGCGGTACCAGGGCTGGGGACAGCAGGAGATGCACATGGGGTTGGGAAGGGCCTGAAAAGCAAATCTTTGTTGCTTGTTTCTAAAGAGCAGGTCTGACAGGAGTGGCTGAGGAAACTGGAGTTGTTTAGCCTGGAGAAAAGGACACTGAGGGCAGAGCTCACTTCTCTGTACAACTCCCCGACGGGAGGTTGGAGACAGGTCAGGATTGGTCTTTTTTCTCTAGTCTCAAATGATAGAATGAGAGGAAATGGCCTCAAGTTGCACCAGGGGAGGTTTACATTGGGTATTAGGGGAAAATTCATTGCTGCAAGAGTGGGCAGGCACTGGAACAGGCTGCCCAGGGAGGTGGTGGTGGGGTCACTGTCCCTGGAAGTGTTCAAGAAATGCATGGACATGGCACTTTGGGGCATGGTTTAATAGCTGTGGAGGTCTTGGGTTGAATCTTAGAGGTCTTTTCCAACCAAAACAATTCTGTGATTCTATGTAGTGGGTACAGGCTGAGCTGTACTGCTGGGCTGGGTAAGGGGTGCTGCTAAAGCCCCCCCCAAACCCTCCCACGAGCCAAAGCCAGGGCTGAGAGCTGGCCAAAGCAGCTCTGTGCAGCACCATCCTCCCCTGTCTCTGGGCTCACCTTGCTGCTGGCATCTAATTACAGAGCCACTCTCCAGCTGCTCTTTTCAGGGTGCTGGGAAGGGCAGCCTGTCTTTTTGGCTGAGTTCCCACTGGCCCTGCCTCCTCATTTTGAGGCTTGTGGCAGTCCTGGTGTGCCATGAAGGGGGGTGGGGGGTGGTTGTGAAAGAGGGACTGAAGTACAGTTTTGGAGTGAATTTACAGGGACGTGACTGGTAGTGCTGATGTGTGAAGCACTTTGATCTGGAAAGGTCTTCTGCTGATTTTCAGAGAGCAAAAATTCCAGAGCCTTTGGGTCCAAATGTGGCCCTTGCCTGTAGTAACCTCACCTGGCTTTACCAGATTTATATCTGCTTGTTCCTAGGGAGGTTCTCCCTCACTAGAGCAGAGTTGCCCTAGTGAGGCCTGATCTGGAAAACTGAGTACAGTTCTGGGCTACTCCATTCAAGAAAGACAGGGAACTACTGGAGAGAGTCCAACAGAAGCTACAAAGAAGCTGAGGGGGCTGGAACATCTCTGTGAGGAGGAAAGGCTGAGAGACCTGGGGTGGTTGAGCCTGGAGAAGAGCACCCTGAGAGGAGAGCTGATCAATGCTCAACTAAAAGGTAGGGGACAAGAGGATGGAGCCAGACTCTTTTCAGTGGTGCCCTATGACAGGACAAGGAGCAATGGGCACAAACTGGAACCCAGGAGGAGGAAAAATGTCTTTGGTGTGAGGGTTCTGGAGCCCTGGAACAGGCTGGCAGAAAGGNCAGTGAGGGTGGTGAGACACTGGCACAGGTTGCCCAGGGAGGTTGTGGCTGCTCCCTCCCTGGAGGTGTTCAAGGCCAGGTTGGAGGAGGCCTTGAGTGACCTGTGCTAGTGGGAGGTGTCCCTGCCTATGGCAGGGGGTTGGAACTAGATGATCTTTGAGGTCCCTTCCAATCTTACCATTCTATGATAGAAGCCAACAAGGGCTCCCAGCCCTGCTCAGGTGCAGGACAACCAAAGGCATCATGATTCAGCCCCACAGCACTCAGCTGCTGCAGAACATCTGGTTATGGGCACTGTGCATGGAGAGGATGCCCTTGTGAGGAGCACGTGGCACAGACCTGCCCAGCTGCTCCTTGTGCAGCACACCCCCTGCCTCTGCTGACAGCTTGTGCTGGAGCTCCTAAACGATCCATGAGGTCTTTTAAAGGTTCAATAGAAATAGATTTTATTCACAGCTCCACTGTGTAGCTTTCAGTTAACAGCTATCCTGCTGCTTCACGTTACACTGCTTCCACTGAATCACAGAATCCCAGCCTGGAGGGGGCTGGAAGGGGCCTCTGGGGATCATCTAGTCTAGCTCTACTGCTAAAGTAAGGTCACCCACATCAGGTTGCTCAGTGCCACCACGTCCAGGCAGGTTTGAAAAATTCTTTGCTGGGAGGGTGTTGGAGCCCTGGAGCAGGCTGCTCAGAGGGATTGTGAAGCCTCCTTCTCTGGAGAATTTCAAAACCCACCTGGGCATGTTCCTGTGCAACCTGAACTGTTTGTACCAGCTTTAGCAGGGGCTTGGACAAGATGCCATGAAGATGATTAGAGGGCTGCAGCAGCTCTGCTATGAGGACAGGCTGAGAGAGTTGGGGCTCTGCAGCCTGGAGAAGAGAAGGCTTCCAGGAGACTTTACAGTAACCTTCCAGTATGTGAAGGGGGCTATAGAAAGGCTGGGGAGGGACTATTGACAAGGTCTTGCAATGACAGGACAAGGGGCAATGGGTTTAAACTGGCAGAGAGGAGATTGAAACTGGATGTTAGGAGGAAGTTGTTTGCAGTGAGGGTGGTGAGGCACTGGCACAGGTTGCCCAGGGAGGTTGTGGCTGCTCCCTCCCTGGAGGTGTTCAAGGCCAGGTTGGATGAGGCCTTGAGTGAGCTGTGCTAGTGGGAGGTGTCCCTGCCTATGGCAGGGGGTTGGAACTGGATGATCTTAGAGGTGCCTTCCAACCTTACCATTCTATGATTCTATGCTTTCCAGAGGTCCCTTGCATGCCCTACCATTCCATGATGAGTTTTGAGTTGCCTGTACATAATCTGCCATCATATTGCATGCCCAAGCAGAGCTCTGTGTACATCCTCCCATGCCACCCCTACTTCTTGTGTACCTCATGAAGGGCTTATTCCCTTCCCTGCCCATGCAGGAAGGCCCTTTAAAAAAGTGCAAATCAAAGTTGCTTCCATCTTAACTTCCAAAGGTGTTGGTGTGCTTGCTTTTGTGCATAATTCATGTGTTGAGGCAGCTGCACCTGCCCCTTGTAGATAATGCCCCACTCCCACTGAAGTTGTTCCTGTCTCTATTGCCATACATCTGTGTCCTGCTACCTTCCAGGCCAGTGGCATTTTAGAAGGAAACCTCTTTGGGAAGCAGTTTCAATAGTTTGGGGAGTTTTTATCTTCTTGGTATCATTGTTTTCCCCTTTTTGTCTTCCCTGCAAGTCACCCTTCCTTTGTTGGCAACTGATGTTGTGCTGACAGGCAATCTGACCTGACACCAGGGAGGTCAAAGAAATTAGAAAAAAAAAAAAAAAA
>WBNM01028508.1:0-10891 GCA_013399055.1 Ramphastos sulfuratus | reverse complement strand
AGAATGGTAAGGTTGGAAGGGACCTCAAGGATCATCTAGTTCCAACCCCCTGGGATAGGCAGGGACACCTCCCAGTAGCACAGGTCACTCAAGGCCTTGTCCAACCTGGCCTTGAACACCTCCAGGGAGGGAGCAGCCACAACCTCCCTGGGCAACCTGTGCCAGTGTCTCACCACCCTCACTGCAAACAACTTCCTCCTAACATCCAGTTTCAATCTCCCCTCTGCCAGTTCAAACCCATTGCCCCTCATCCTGTCATTACAAGACCTTGTCAATAGTCCCTCCCCAGCCTTCCTGTAGGCCCCTTTCAGATCCTGCAAGGCTACTCTAAAGTCTCCTGGAAGCCTTCTCTTCTCCAGGCTCAGAGCCCCAACTCTTGTAGCCTGTCCTTATAGTAGAGCTGCTGCAGCCCTCTCAGCATCTTTGTGGCCTCCTCTGGACCCGCTGGGAGTGGAGGGAGGAAATCTCTTTCCCCCAGGTCTGATAGCTAGATCCTGTCCCTTGTAAGCCTAGCTTGATAGGAGGTCAGACTTGCACTGAGCTGATGACAGGGAACTACTGGAAGTTCAGTGGAGGACCTCAATGATGCTAAGGGGAGNGGGTGCCAGTTTGTGCCTGTTGCTTCTTGTTCTGTTGCTGGCCACACTGACAGGTCTAGCCTCATCCTCTTGTCCTCCAGCCCCCCTCCACCTTTAAGTATTGATCAGCACTGATCAAATCCCCCTCTCAGGCTGCTCTCCTCCAGGCTAAACAACCTCAGGTCTCTCAGCCTTTGCATTTCACAGATGATCCAGGCCACTCAGCATCTTCACAGCTCTCTACTGGACTTGTCTCTCTTGAACTGGGGAGCCCAGAACTGGACCCAGTACTCCAAATGTGATCTCAGAGTCAAGAAGCAGGAGAATCTCCTTAGACTGGCTGCACTCTTCTGTCCATTTGCATTCTTGGCCACCAGGCCACATTGCTGGCTTCTTGTTGTCCACCAGCACTTCCCAGCCCTTCTCTGTGGAGCTGCTTTCCAGCCTACCCACTCAACTGTCCTGATGCAAATAACCCATTCTTCAGCAGCATTGTTGCTTTGCCACTGTGATGGAAAGGGGAAGGCAGGTTCTGTTCCCAGCATAGGTTTTCCCCATGTCTGGCCCCCTTAGGAGCTATTTCTTGGGGTCTGAGAAGGACTGAACAAAACAATAAGGACTGAGCAAAACAAGTCTGTTGCCACCAGATCTGGATCCACCCCAGGGAGTTCACAGCCCCGTGGGAAGTCCATAAAACTCTCCAAATCAGAAGGCTGAAAAATCCCTGGTCTGGCATCCTGAGTGCTTTGGGGTGGCTACACAGGCAGTGCTCTGTGTGAAGGAGGATTTCTCCCAGCAAGAAGGCTTCAGACTAACTTGCAGGAGGGAAAGTGCAGCTTGACAGTGGAGCTGCCTTCATCTGTCAAGCCCCTTTCTGCCTCTGTACTTAGGAGAGTGAGGTAATAATTGGGAGCAAAGCTTAGGTTAATCTCCTCCGAGAAGGAGGAGAAGATGCTATTCAGTAGCTTTATTAAAAAGAAGGGATGGGAGGGAAGCAGGGGGAGGCTGCTTCAGCTCAGTTTGGTTTCCAGCTTCACTTTTGGGGTTGCTGGCTGAAGTGCTGTGCAAAGAGGAGGTCTCAGCTGGTGAAGAGGGAGAAGTTGGTGCCTTTCAGACCAGCCTCCTAATTGGGAAAGCGGCGTTAGACACCTTTGGAAAGGAGCCTGCTAGGTGTGAAAGTGCCTTTTGCCTCTGTGGGCTGAAAAGGCCAGCGTGGCATTTGCAAAGCCCTGCTGAGCATCACCTGTGTGAAAGCTCTGTTCCCTGTCTAAATCCAGCTCCCTGCCAAGCTGTCTCCAAGCATCCTGGGTTTCCTTCCACCTGCAAGCCAGCAGAAGCTCAGCTCCCCTCTCATGGCTGGCTGCTTCCTGCAGCATGGATCTCCACTCAACCCAGCGGTGGCTTTTCCACTGGCTTGGTCCATATGACCAACCTCATCTGATGCAGGATGCTTTACTGGGTCACTCTTGCCCCCAGAGGGGAAATAAATGCCAGTGTCTTCCAAGTCAGGTTGGTTTATTGAAATGGAAGTTGAAGGGAGTNAAACTGGAATTCAGGAAGTTCCACATCAATATAAGGAGCATTTTTTTTTTTAATTTTGGTTTTGGTTTTTTTTTTTGCTGTGAAGGTGATGGAACCCTGGAGCAGGCTGCCCAGAGAGGTTGTGGAGTCTCCTCCTCTGGACAGATTCCAACCCCACCTGGACATTGGAATCCTGGGTAAGCTGCTGTGGGTGACCCTGCTGTAGCATGGGGTTTGGACTAGATGATCTCCAGGGGTCCTTTCCAGCCCTCCTCATTCTGTGATTCCTCAGGCATTGAGGAATGACTCAGGATGTCCCTAGGACCCCTGGAAGGAATTATAGGGCCATAACTCCAAGCTGCTGCTATCTGACCCTCCATACATACGAGTGCCTGTCAGGGATTTATTACTTATGTGCTTTTATACCATACTTCATAATAAGCAAAGAAAGATTCCAGCTGTCTCTAGTGACCTTTTTATCACCTCAGGATGAGTTCATCCAAAAACCCTACACCTGAGGTGGCCAACACCCAGCCCAGTGCTTGGAGACACTTTGTTCCATGTATTTTATGAGAGCTGCATGGTTTGTTTTATAGGATCTCACCTCTCAGAGGAAGAAAAACCAGCTCTCCATCTTTTGTGATGGTAAAGAAAGCCTGTCTGGAGTGTAACTGGTGCAGCAACATCTTTCCTGAGTCAGCTCACAAAGCAAGCAGCCATGGTTCATTTAAACCATCTCAGGTAGGTGTTTGGAGACCATGTGTGAGGGCAGAGCGTGGAGGGAGGCAGGCTGCCTGCAGTAATGCTGCTGGGGGATGAGTTTTGTTTTCTGCACAGATAGAGAGAGTGGTTTTGGTTGTATCAGTTAAGTGTGCCCCAGAAGGCACAGAGAAGAGAGGGGTCAGCCCATGCATGCTTCTGCTTTAGCAGCACTGTTTTCCAGTGTGGCTGATGGTAATGGCTACATTTCCTCTCAGGCTTTCAGAGGAGACCCTGCAGGTCTCCAAAGCTGAGGCAGACCAAGTTGTGATCCCTTATCAGACATCCAGACTGCAAAGGCTCAGATCTGCCTCCCTAGAAATGCCCAGGATCAGTCAAAACAGGAGAGTTGTGGCAGTTTGCTCCAGATAAGTGGCTTAAGAGCCTCTAACTTTTATTCTCATTGTTACAGCAGGGAAGTGCAGCTCTACTTCCTGGGCTGCTGGGAAGCATAAACAGAAGTAGAAAGGAGATAAGCAGGAGCATGGTGCTCTAGAAGCCAAAGAAGCATCTCAGCTCCTACCTCTGGTTGACATTTTATGAGCATGCAGAGAGATAAGGGCATAGGAGGTCCTGAGATGGTCTTGTGCTTTTCTAAAAGAGACAAAAAAAGACAAGAGGTTTGTTGGGGTCCCACATTCACTGAAAGAACAAACTTTGAATCTTTTTGGTGCTCACTTCCAAAAATTCCTGTTTGCAGAAGGGAGACAAAGGCTTTGTGTTAGTTGAAGAGTTGAGCTTACCTTCTGAGAGAGGCAGAAAAAGACAAATGGCATAGAAATAGGACAAAAAGAGCTACCTGCTGGGCAGTGATGACCTCTAAACTCTCCTAGTGTGATGACCCATCTGGTCCACCAATGCTTTTAAACTGGTTGTTGCCTACCCAAGGTGCAAAGCAGCATGTAGCAACTAGATGTGCCTCCAGACAGGACCTGGTAAGCCTTCTTCATGTGATGTGGGTGCCAAGAGTTTAACAAAAGCCTCCTTCTTGCCCAGGAAAGATTCCCTTGTGGATTTACCAGCACTACTGCTCCTCACCTGGGCTTGCCACTTGTGCCTTTTAGAAGCTAAAGCAACTACTGCCATGCAGGGCTGAATTGTCAAACAGCTTTGTGCAGGACCTTCTGGAAATCCCAACTGTAAGTGAGCTCCAACAGTGATGGGGTAAGCTTAGAGAAAGCTCTGTCATGGGATATTGAACACAGAAACTAAAAGCTAGACTCCAGCTCGGGGTATGGACATGGCAGGCTGCTGGGAGGGTGGGTTTAGGGGAGTCATGCTCTGCTCTTGCTGGAGTTCATTCTCCTCCCAGGATTTCTGCTGATGGGCACAGTGTGGGGAGGAGATGGGTTGGATGGACAGGGCTGTGAGCAACCTGTTGAAGATGAACAGCCTGTTCTAGTTGAAGATGAACAGCCTGTTCTAGTTGAAGATGAACACAACCTGTTCTAGTTGACGATGAACAACCTGTTCTAGTTGAAGATGAACCCTACTGGCTGCAGGGTGGTTGGACTGAATGACCTTCAAAAGGTCCCTTCCAACCTAAACCATTCTGTGATTTATAAAGATGTAAAGGGTGAGTGCCAGGAGGCTGAAGCCAGGCTCTGCTCAGTGATGCCCAAAGACAGGACAAGGGGCAGTGGGTGGAAGCTGAAGCATAAGAGGTTTCATGTAAACATGAAGAGGGATTTTTTTTCCCTGTGAGGGTGACAGAACACTGGAACAGGCTGCCCAGGGGGGTTGTGGAGTCTCCCTCTCTGGAGATATTCAAAACCCGTCTGGATGTGTTCCTGTGTGATCTGGTCTAGGTGCTCCTGCTCTGGCAGGGGAGTTGGACTGGCTGAGCTTTGGAGGTCCCTTCCAGCCCCTGACATTCTGTGAGTCAGTGATTCTCTGACCTTGAGTGTGGGTCAGCCATACTCATGCTTCTGTGGCATGCACACATGGTGACAGCATCGCCACAAGGTGTCTCATCCCCTGTGACTCTTTGAAGCTCACCTTGCTTGACCATACACTGGCTTTATTTCATTGCAATGAAAAATGAGTTTAGAGAGTTTTAGCCTGCAGGTTGGCAGCAGAGAAGGGTCCTCCACTGCCCCTTTTTCCTAGCATCTCTAAGAGGTCCAGGCAGCTTTTTCAAGTAAAGCATCCCTGAGGCTGTGTTTTCTTTGTCCATCAAAGCAACAGCTCCTGGGAACTTCCTGCTCAGCTGAGAGCCAGGTTAAAATCAGTTTTCCCAGGAAATGTCTCTTGATCTATTTTATGGTTTAATATTTGTCCTCTGTGAAGCATCTTCCTTTCATGCTAAATGCTCACCTATTACATGCATGGTTTATTTTCAAATTCCTAGAGGAGGCTGGAGGCTTGGTCTGTCTGTAGCAAAGAGGAATTCATCTTCACAAGCAAAGAAGCTCCCAGATTTAAGTGACTTTCCACCCAAGAGCTTGGGAGCTGAGTTTTCCCCATGGCTGCTGGAGGACTTGGCTGGAGGCTCTGCACACAGGCTGTCCTCAGATGCAGGCTACAAGCATCAGCAAGTTCAAGGCTAGAAAGACATTTTAGAAGGGCAAGGTGTTGTGTTTTTTTTTTTTTTTTTCACTTGCTGGGGAAAGCATTTATCTCTGGATGTGCAGAAGTGACCTCCTGCTGTCACAATGAGGATTGGGGAATCTTACTGCCCACTGTCAGTATTTTCTACTGTGTTCTAAGACATTGATTTTTTTTTTTTTTCTACTGTAAAGCTTGGCTTATTACAAACATTTGTCATTAGTTCTGGGGTCCTGGTAAAAGAAGATACAAGCCCCTCTGCCCCCAAACCTAGCTACAGAATCACAGAATGATAACCTCTGGAGATCATCCAGTCCAATCTCTATGCTAAAGTAGAGTCACCCACAGCAGGAGCACAATGTCCAGGTGGGTTTGGAATCTGTCCAGAGAAGGAGACTCCACAACCTCTCTGGACAGCCTGCTCCAGGATCCTCACATCAAAGAATTTTTCCTCCTGTTCCCTCTGTTCCTCCAGGGTTCCAATTTGTGCCCATTGCCCCTTGTCCTGTCTCTGGGCACTACTGAAGAGTCTGGCTGCATCCTCTTGGCCCACACCATGTAGCTGTTGATGAGCATAGATCAGATCCCCTCTCAGGCTGCTCTTCTCCAGGCTCAACAGCTCCACATCCCTCATTCTTTCTTCATAACAGAGATGTTCCAGTCCCCTTAGCATCTTTATTGCCTTTTGCTGTATCTTCTCAAGAAGTTTTCTGCCCTTCTTGAGCTGAGGAGCACAGGACTGAACCCAGTAGTCCAGGTCTCAGTAGGGCAGATTAGAGTGGGAAGAGAATCCCCCCTGACCTGCTGGCCACACTCTTCTTAATGCACCCCAGGATGCCATCATCCTTCCTGGCCACAAGTGCACATCGATGGCTTGAGGTCATCCTGTTGTCCACTGGAATTTCCAGGTCTTTTTCCACAGAGCTGCTTTCCACCCCCTAATCTTTACTGGCACATGGGGTTACTCCTCCTCAGTAGCTCCCAGACTTTGACTTTGCCAATAGCAGTTTAAGATGGATGCTGACGTTAAAGAGGACCGGAGAAGTGTAAGCTGCAGTCTCAGCCTCCCTCCCCTCCTGCTGACAGCACAGCACTCAACCAAGGCTTTCCTGTAGTTCTGAATGGAGATGGGGATTGTGCAGTGTCAGGGGAGGCAGGCAGCACAGAGAGGCAGGTGGTCCTGCCTGNGATCACCTAGAGCAGGTCATGCAGGAATGCATCCAGGCAGGTCTTGAACATCTCTGGAGAAGGAGACTCCACAACCTCTCTGGACAGCCTTCTCCAGTGTTTTGGCACCCTTACAGCAAAAAAGTTTTTTCCTGATGTTCAGCTGGAACCTCCTCTGCTCCAGCTTGCACCCACTGCCCCTTATCCTATCCTTGGGCAGAGCCTGGTTCTGTCCTCCTGACACTGCAATTCACATCTTTATAAACATGAATGAGGTCACCCCTCAAGCTCCTCCAAGCTAAAGAGCCCCAGCTCCCTCAGCCTGTCCTCAGATGTTCCACTGCCTTCACCATCTTTGTGTCTCTGAGCTGTTCTCTTTCAAGCAGTTCCCCAAGGTCCACCTTGACCTGAGGGGCCCAGAACTGGACACAATATTCCAGATGCAACCTCCCCAGGGCAGAGTAGAGGTGAAGGAGAAACTCTCTCGACCTGCTAACCCCCGAGGTGTGCAGTGCAGAGAGGCTGGTGAGCCTGCCTGGACCCTGCTGCTTCTGGCAGCTGGCTGAGGAGGGTTTGGAGGACAGGGAGTTGGTGGTGGCAGCGCAGCTGTGGGCACAGAGCAGGCGAGGCAGGCAGCAGGCAGCCCTGCAGCCCTCCTGCCGGGAGCAGCGCCAGGCTCAGGCGCTAAAGTAAATGAACCAGGAACGTTGCTGTTTCAAAACCAGCTTGGCCACACTCACTGCTTGTTGACATGCATCCTGTAACGGCTGGTGGGTCCCCCCAGGGGTGAAGAAGGGGAGAGGTGGGGGAAATATGGGAATAATGTTGCTGGAAAGCAAGTTTGATGTTGGGAGAGGGTGAACAAGAAGAATCCTTTGCTCCTTTCATAGAACTTCAGCATGAGGAGCTGCCTGCTGGGAGGAGCCATTTCAGAACAGCATCTCACACAGAACAAGCTCCACCAGGGAAATGCCTGTTGCTGGGATGATGCTTTCATTGCTGAATTGGCTTCTTTGGGTACTGACAGCATCTGAAAACAGAAGTGGGGGGAATGGAGTTAGCTGGAAAACATCAGTCCCTCTTCTCATGTCCCCAGTTTTCTCTTGACAAGAATGTGGCCATGAAGCATTGGGAAAACTGGAAAGTCTGGAGAAAGTTCTTCCCAGAAAGGGTCAGCAAGCCCTGGAACAATAGGCTGCCCTGGGAAGTGGTGGAGTCACCATCCCTAGAGGGATTTCAAAGCTGAGTAGATGTGGTGCTGAGAGACATGTTTTAGTGGTGAGCTGGCAGTGCTGGGCAAATGGTTGGACTCAAGGATCTTAAAGGTCTCTTAAAACCTAAACAATTCTATGACTCTTAGTTCCCAGGAGAAAAAAAAAAACAAAAAAACAGGTACAAGATCATGGTAGGAAGCTCTTCTCACCCTGAGCAACTACTCAGCTGGGATCAGGGAATCAGTTCAGCATCCAAGTGGCCCAACCAACACCTACCCCAGTGCAAAACAGTCTTGACCATGATGGTCTCACGGGAAAGTGCAGGGCAGGTTGCATTCCCTTGGTGCTCATTTGGGGCTTGCAAGATAAATGTTGGATTTGAATGACTAGACTGTGGGCAGCCAGTGCAGAAAATCAATTAAAATGCCAAGCAGCTTAGAAACAGGAGCTTTAATTACTCCACAGACAGGTCTTTAAAGGGGAGAGGAGCACAAGACCTCCTCTCCTCTTGTGTTTTTCACCCCAGGGATCTCAGGATGTCTTTCCAGCACCCAGAAAAGGTGCCCAGATCTCCTTTGAGCTGAGCCAAGTAAGGGCAGAGAGCTGGCATCTTGTTTTGTGGTGTGGGAGCTTAGTCACATCAGAACATCAGATGTGTAGGGTCTCCACAGTGTGAGTTGTGAGTGGGGGGGTCTGGTGATGGCCAGGCTTTAGCTGGGTTGCAGCAAAGGATGAAGGTACCTGGCAAGCAGCGTAGTGGGGTGGCTGATCTCTGCAACTAATGCTTAGCACTTTCATCTGGAGCAGAAGTGGCTCTCAGCAGGACCTGTGGTTCAGCAAACACTTTATTTAGCACCAGATGTGGCAGAACTGGACAATGGTTGGACTTGATCATAGAATCATAGAATGGTAAGGTTGGAAGGGACCTCAAGGATCATCTAGTTCCAACCCCCTGCCATAGGCAGGGACACCTCCCACTAGCACAGCTCACTCAAGGCCTCATCCAACCTGGCCTTGAACACCTCCAGGGAGGGAGCAGCCACAACCTCCCTGGGCAACCTGTGCCAGTGCCTCACCACCCTCACTGCAAACAACTTCCTCCTAACATCCAGTTTAAATCTTCCCTCTGCCAGTTCAAACCCATTCCCCTTGTCCTGTCATTGCAAGACCTTGTCAATAGTCCCACCCCAGCCTTCCTGTAGGCCTCCTTCAGATACTGGAAGGCTACTCTAAGGTGTCCTGGAAGCCTTCTCTTCTCCAGGCTGCAGAGCCCTAGCTCTTGTAGCCTGTCCTCATAGCAGAGCTGCTGCAGCCCTCTNTCAGGTCCTTGTGCACATAGACTTGCTGACAGAGTGATGGGCATCAGAAGGGGGGAGGTTGGAAAACAGAACTCCTCCTTTTCTCCAGGAGCAGCAGGCTGTGGAGCCTGTTTTCTCCCATCTGCCCGTTTCATTTGCTTTCTGCTGACTTGCTGCAATGCAGCCAGCAGAGGCCTTCAGGCAGGAAGGCCTGTGGCAGGAACCACAGGGATTCCAGTGGGGCTCTAGCAGCAGCTCCTGGCCCACGGTGCCCCATGTCCTGCCTCTTCAAAGCGGCTCCACGCCCCTTGCGCAACCCAAGCGGCATGTTAATAACACCCCGAGCCTGGAAAGCCTGCAGAACAAAACAAAGCCTTGATGAAACTCTTGTGGGCTTTCCAGATGCCTGTCCACATCAATGTCCTGCTGGGAGGTACAGAGAGTGAAATAAGGCTCAGTGGGAGCCAGCCAGGGACCGGGATACGCTTCCCTGCTCTTTTCCCAGCCTGGTGGAAGAGTGGTGAGACACGAGGTTGCTCTGCAGGATGTGCTGCTGGCTGCCAAGAGAATATAAAGGAGCCTGGGTTTATGTTTTATGTAACTTTTGGGGGTGGTGGGAGGGGGTTGGGGGGGAGAAGAAAAGACAAACCTTACTTTGTGCCTTGCATCAAGAGTTCGGACGCACAGGCTTGGAGCTCTTCTTTCTGGCTGCCTGCAACGAGCAATTCTGAGTCTTCCTAGGGGTTGCTGCTGCTCAATTGTTTTTCCTCCACCCCCAAAAAGGAGACAGGAGGGTTTGGGATTTAAATTGCTTGCCTAGAGGTAAATAACAGTAATCATCAAAAAGGAATCTGCCTGGGAAGAGCAGAGGAGACATCTGCCTGCTGGCAGGGAGGAAGAGGTTTAAAAGCATTCTCTGTTGACAGAGAAATGAGTTATTGCCATCCCTCAGCAGCCCGGATGGGGAAGAGCTTGAGGTCTGCCCCATGCAAGGGAAGAGTTATTGGGGATGGGGGATGAGTTACTGGGGATGGGGGATGTGGATGGCCAAAAGGGGCTCACACCACTGAGAGCTGCTTTTTGGTGGGGTCCTGCTCGTGGCCCAGTTTGCAGCAACACTGATCCCAAACAGCTTGCTGCGTTTGCACCATGGTCAATGATGTCTTGGGCAGTGGGCTCTAGCAGGTGGTGGTGTTGGAAGGGACAGATGCTGTTGTCTGCTGTCAGCTCTTGATGTTCTTCAGAGTTCTGGAGCACCTGGTGGTGTTTCCTGCTCTCAGCTGCATGGCTGTATGATGTTCTCTGCTTTTGCTTTTTCATTCTGAAGGAAGTTTCCAGGCTTTAACCTGCCAAAAACATCTTGAAGGCTAAGAGTCAACCTTATCCAGGGGCTTAGGAAAAGGAAGGAAGAGCAGTGAGAATCCATCACTGCAAATGCCTCCTCCTTGGCAAAGAAGGACTGAATGATCCTTCTGGATCATTGGTGGGGAGCTTGTGCAGCCTTGGGATAAAAGCGACAGGGCAAAGTCCCCTCTTGAGTCTCTTCATGTCTGCGTTGGGGATTTGGGGTGTGTAATAAAAAAGGAGGCTCAGGGGAGACCTTGCTCTCTGCAACTACCTGAAAGAAGGTTGTAGGCAGATGAGGGTTGGTCTCTTTTCTCAGGTAACAAGTGATAGGACAAGAGGAAATGGACTGAAGTTGTACCAGGGGAGGTTTAAGCTGGATGTAAGGCAGAACATGGACATTAGGGAAAGGTTGTCAAGCCCTGTACCATGCTGACCCAAGCAGTGGTGGAGTCCTCATCCC